>JALGBA010001629.1:0-27379 GCA_023970755.1 Azemiops feae | reverse complement strand
GATAGATAGATAGATAGATAGATAGATAGATAGATCTACACGATATGTCGCAGGTGTGCGCAGGCCCCAGCTGCACACATTCGGTCATGCGTCAATGCAATTGCAGATAGCAATGATGGGAAGCTAGTGGTTTGGCATTGCCTCCTTACTAGGACCAAGAGAGAAGGACTGACCCCAAGGTCTCCACAGTTGACTTTCATGCCTAAGGTGGGACTAGAACTGACAGTCTTCCGATTTCTAGTCCAGTGCCTTAAGTATTTTCGCCATGCAGCAACAGCCCTAGGGTTAGGGTTAGACTTAGGCTGACTAAGAGAGGAATTGGCCCAAAGCTGGTTTCTCATACCTAAGGTGGTACTAAAACTCAGCCCCCACCCCCAATTTCTAGCCTGGCACCTTCCACCCCAATTGGCTAGCTGTCTATTTTTCACCCCAGTGAAATGATATTCACGAATGGGCATACTAGGAAGATTAGAAACTAAGATGCAGCAAGAAATTAGCCCAGTTCAAAAATAAGAGGTCTTATATGTAGAGCAGGCACGTCCAACTTTGGCAACTTTAAGACCTGTGAACTTCATCTCCCAGAATTCTTCATGACTGGCTGAGGAATTTTGGAAGTTGAAGTCCACAGGTCTTAAAAGTTGCCAAGATTGGCCAGCCCTGAAGTTGAATAAAGGTGCCCCATTTCTTAAAAAAAACCCAAAAAAACACTAGGCAGTCACACAACTGTCATTTTACGCAGCTCTAAATTTAAAATGTTGCCGCTCCCCCCCCCTTTTTTTTTTTTTACCCCTTTGTAACTGTGGAACGTCCATTTCATGTAAGGCTACATTGTACGGAGGAAGCAAAGTTGACTGTCCTTCAAATTCATACGACTACAGTTGTAGCTACCATAATGCATGAAAATTTAAATAAATTTTATGTCTGCAAATATCAGGGCTTTTAATTTTTTCCCCCAGTAATACGAAAGCTTTACATCGTCGTCACTTTTTCAACAAAACTATCTGTGGATCGTTCCTTGTTTTTAAGTAAAAGATTGGGGGAAAGGAGCTTTAAAAAAAAAAAAATAGGCTAGGAGAGTAGACAACATTCTACTGTCTGGCTCTCCTTGACATGTTGGATTACTAACTCTATTTGGGCATAAATTTTCACACTTGAGCAAAGGTTTCTGTGTAGAATTCCAGAACTTAAAAAAGAGCCTGACACAGCCTGCAGAAGAAAATGAGATAGTATACTGGTATCAAGCCAATCGCCCTGTCATTCCCCAATCCCAACAAAACAATAGTTCACTGAGAATAGTGTAAGCGTGCACCCCTAACGCACTTGGAGAATGCCTGGTTAAAAGGCTAGCTGCCATCTTGAACGTACTCATTCCAAAATGTAACTGGAACAAAAAAGATCATGTTCTCAAAACAATCAGATGGCTTTGTGTTCAAGGGAGGCTAGAACTCACAGTCTCCTGTTTTCCAGCCTGCTGTCTTCATCTCTTGCACCAAAGTCTCAATAAGTCTTTGTAGGCCTTAAGTATCCCGCACTGTCTCTCACTGTCTATGGAGATTCTCAGTCATCCAGGTCATAATTGTCCCAAAGATGCTTTTTCAGGAGGCAACTGTATTTTCTTGATTTTCTTTGAAGACGTTTCGCTTCTCATACAAGAAGCTTCTTCAGCTCTGACTGGAGCATCACTTAATGGCCTTGGCTGCTTTTGTAAAACCTAAGCAGTGTCACAACTAGTGGAGGCTAGTGAAAAGATACTATCGGAGTGTATTACGCTAAATAAATATGTTTGTGTTTTTATTTATTTATTGCGATCTCTTGGGGGTCGCCAGCAAATTTTAGGGGACGTCACAAATTTGGAGGTGGTGTACTCGGTCAACCCTGGAGTCCAATTTAATACAGTTCCTGCTTTCCCTGGATAAACCATTTAGTTACCTGCAAACTGCATGCAGGCTGGGGAATTCTGGGACTTGAAGTCCACAAAAATTGCCAAGTTTGAGAAATGCTGGATGACTTATAGGGATTATTAAACTTGTCCCCTGCTGGCTGGGAATGGATGTGCAATACTCTGTCACACTCCACCTTTGCGGGGGGCTTTTATATAGGGCGCCCCCAATACAATCCAGATTTCTGCATTGTCTTTTTTCCGTCCTTAACTCCAATCCAAAGTCTTCCTCCATATATGCTCCAGCAAACTCGGAAGTCTTGGTTCTACCGGCCGCTCTACCATTTCCACCCGAGCTCAGGCAGGAAACCCTATATCATTTAGGACAAATAGTTGTCCAATCTCTTCTTAAAAACCTCCAGTGTTGGAAATCTCTTCTTAAAAACCTCCAGTGTTGGAGATCTCTTCTTAAAAACCTCCAGTGTTGGAGCATCTATCCTCTGGTTGATAGTTCTCACTGTCAGGAAGTTTCACCTTAGTTCCAGGTTGCTTCTCTCTTCGATTAGTTTCCATCCATTTTTTCTTGTCTTGCCTTCTGGTGCTTTGGAGAATAGGTTGACTCCCTCTCTTTGTGGCAGCCCTTTAAATATTGGAACACTGCTTTAATATCACCACTGATGACATACCTTCTAAATTGACCAATGTGTTTCTCATAACATCCCATAATAGTATGACACAGAGGAGAAAAGTGGACCTAACCTACCTAGCGATGGCCAAGTCAAAGTAAGGTTTGAAAGGTGACTTTCAGCATCACAATTAATCTTCTCTACATTCTTTCTTCTACTATAAAGCACTGCATGGTTCAATCTGATGCCACACAACACTCTTGCCTGATCTTTAGTGAAGGCTTGCAGTTTCCTTTGCAGAATTTTGCTCCCTTGCTTTCTAAAATACAGGTAGACATGTTGCATTAAGAAAGTTAATTATTTAATTGCCTAATGTTGTTCTTGCATTATAAGTGGAATTGGCAGCAGAATTTACAACTCCAAAAAGACTGGAAAAAAAATACTTCCTCTGGATCAAGATCAAGGATACATTCAGAAAAAAAAAGCTCACTTTGAGAGTTGATCTATTAGGAACTCTATGGCTATAGAATTTTTTGAAACATAAAGAGACCCCCCCCCCAAAGAAACAACCAAGGAAAAACTAATCATCTAAAACATTGAATAAAAATATAACACTTGTAATAATACTTATAATAATTTTAGAGGTTCATGTCACTTGTCTCATATCAACAGAAATCTATACAGAAGGAAGGGAAGGGAAGGGAAGGGAAGGGAAGGGAAGGGAAGGAAGGAAGGAAGGAAGGAAGGAAGGAAGGAAGGAAGGAAGGAAGGAAGGAAGGAAGGAAGGGACACAAATTCTCCATGATGGGCTATTATAATCTCATAAATCAAACGGCAAAATCTTTTTCCTTTTAATTAAAGGAAACAGTGACAAATATTTGTTTACAGTAACAGGACATGAAATTAAATTAAAAGCAGACTCATACAGCCCTGTGGACTTGGAACTGAAGCTAATCTAAAGAAGATGTGGTTTTGCTTTTGCCACAGTTCTTTATTGATATTCAAGTTTTCACATGGTTTTACGAGTATGTTAAAACATGCTGTGGCAGAACAAGCTCGCCATTCCAAAGAAGCATTTTAACATTCCAAAGAGAAGTACAATCGGGCTAAATGCCCATTTTGTTTCTTTCCTTTTTGTTTCTCAGCTATACAATGTAAACTAAGCTATTTTAAGTTAGTGACTGTGTGAGTTAAATCTTGAAGGTTAGGTTTCTGCTTAAGAGGGAGAACTAAGTTTTCTTTTGAAAACTCCTAGAGATGCCACTGACTGCCGATCTGGGTTACCAAACAGGAGGAGAGGAATGGTGACACTAGAATTGTAGTTGACCCCAAGCAGAATGTGAATCAGCAGTTTGTGAAGCCACAAAGATGAATGCGTTTGTGGGTTGCATCCATAGAAATGCTGTTCTCAAATAACAGAGAGTTGTTCCATTGGAATCTGTGCTGCCGAGACCCTGCCTCCAGTTTTGAATCAGAAACTGGGGCAACCAGTGCAATCACTAGACATCTTTTGAAGAGGGTCTGAAAACATTCAGACTATTTAATCCAGTGTTTCTCAACCTTAGCACACTGGAGATGTGTGGACTGGCTTCCAGAATTCCCCAGCTGGCACAAAATTCAAGCAAACCACATCAGAAACCTCTCTGGACTTCAAAGTTAGGATGCTAATGAGAAACTTTTCAAACTGGCACTCCTGGAATTGCAGTTCTGCAGAACAATTTTCAAGGTTGTTATTTTTAATAATAATAATAATATGATGTTAATATTGCATCCTGGCTTTTGAGGAGGGGAATGCATGGCTGTGTAATTTATTTCCTTTTTATTTTGACACACACAGCTCCAAGGAACTAGACTAGACTAGACTAAGAGTAAGAGATGGTGGAATGCATCCCCACTAAATTAACTTCATAGTGAGGATTTAATCCTCATCTCCGTAACCTGACCGTTATGTTCTATAGTTTCTTTACTATGCAAATCTGGGATTCCTAGAAAAGAGGAAAGGAAGAAAATGCCTCCATAGGTAGTGCAGTAAAACCTAATTTTATGGACCCATTGGATAAAGGCGGTCCCATCATTTGCAAAATTTATCCAAAGGATGTAATCTACATCCTTTTTCTGACGGCTTTGGAAACCACTGAGATTGTTCAATATCTGAGGATGGAGTTGGGGGTAAAGTTCAAAGTAAGATTGAATCTCTTGCATTCAAAGTCTGCTGAATGGAGAACTATCAAACCCATGTCTCCTGTAGATGGAAGCCCAGATAGACACAAATTAAGTGTAGAAAACTCTTCAGTCTTTGTGACTTAAGATTGAAAGACCTATCACAGGGGTCTTCAAACTTGGCCCTTTTATGACTTGTGGACTTCAACTCCCAGAATTCCTGCCTGAGGAATTCTGGGAGTTGAAGTCCACAAGTCATAAAAGGGCCAAGTTTGAAGACCCCTGACCGGTCACGTCATGAAATTCCTGAAAGGGCTGAACATTCAACTTTTTGATTGCTTCTTTTTGGGGGGGGGGATTTAAGGAGAAAATTGGGTGTCTGAAATCTTCAAAGCTGTTAGGCCTGCATTTCCTCTCTTCAACATCCCCATGGGAAAATCAGCCCAATTTCAGGACCGTGCATCTTAAGGCTTGCAGGGTTTAAGGCATCTGTTCTCCCTCTTAAAACCAAACCTTTATGAGGTCCCCAGATTTTAAATTTGCCCTACTCGCTCTGAGAAGTGAGGGCTTTTTGTGACTTCTTGTCTTAAGTCAGTGAAGGTTTTTTAGAATGCCAAAGAAGCCCAACATTTTGTCAAAAAATCTGGGACCTTCTGATTTTTACCACTATATGTAAGTTTGAAATAAATCGCTTTTTCCAAAAGGCAGCTGGACCTTCTTGTTTTTTTTCTTTGAAAATGTTTCGCTTCTCATTCAAAAAGGTTCTTCGGTTCTAACCTCAGAACTTCTTAGACGAGAAGCGAAATGTTTTCAAAGAAAAAAAACCAAGAAAGTCTTTGGAAAAAGCACCTTTGGGACAACCATAACCTTTATGATGGGAGAATCTCCATAGACATTTGAAATAAATCCACTTTTCTTCAGTCTTTCCTCGTCCTGTTGTCACCTTGTCACCTGTCTTCTCGTGATGCCAGAAAGCTTTGAACGGCCATCTTGAAACAAGGGATATAATTCCAGATACATTTTATTTCTTCCTCCTGTTTTAATGGATGCGCGCACCATAAAATAAACAAAATAGTCGATAATGAGGAAACCGAGAGTGACAGGAAAGCCAACAGATCTCTTCAGGCTGAAAAATTAAGTTTTTTTTTTTTTTTTGGGATCCACTTTTTTTTTTTTTTTTTTTTTAAAGGAAGGCTTAATACTGTAGCTGGTTGTCTCTTTAGACATTGCTTCTTTCCTCCATCCCAGTCACTTCTTTCTCTTTCTCTTTTCACCCAGAGTTTTAAAACATTTTCCTTTCAATTACCGCGTATAAAAATAGCTATAGGAATTCAACAATTAAAGAAAGAAAGAACATGACCTTGAAGTGGCTATTCTAGAAGTGAAGAACGTCATCCATACAGTGTCAGGAAATTCATTAGGAAAGGAAAAGGGAGCTGAATTAAAGAGTCTCATTTCAATTTTCACTGAAATGCTGTTAAATGCTTTTTCCTAGGTCAACGGATCAGGTAAATAGGTAGGTAGGTAGGTAGGTTGGTAGGTAGATGTTGAACGTCTCCCACCAATAATCCTATTGGAGAAGTTCTTCTGATGAACAGCATTGCCTACTTGGACTGCTTCAACTGAGGTAGGTCACTCTATAAAGAAAATATGCTACATTCTAAGGTGACTTTCCCAAGCTGGCTTTCTCTAAACGGGTTGGGACTTCAACCCTCAGAATTCCCAATCGACCTAGCTAGGAATTCTGGGAATTGAAGTCCTGACACATCTGGAGGTGGCCAGGTTAGGAAAGGCCATGCTAAGGCTTTAAACATGTGGTCTATGACCATCTGTGCTGCCACCAGCGACCTAGAGAGCAACTAACAGAAGAAACAGGAAGAAATCCACCGTGGACATCACATCAGGGGCTTCAAGGGCTGTGAGGATCAGCTGGAGGCATCTTATTAAACAGGCTGGTCTTGTGTCTGGTTTGCACACAGGCACACTACAGAGGTTAGGTTAGTGAGACCTTTGAACCAAAACAGGATGTGCCCATTTCACAGCTTTCTATGTTTTGTGTGGGAAAAATGAACGGCAGCATTGAACATAAGCCCCATATTCCAAAATTGTTCCCTTTCATCTCCAGTGAAAAGATTTCAGACTGGAGATTGAAGGAAGATCTGGAGAGATTGCCTGCCACATAACACAAGTCAAACCAGGGTCTGATCAATGGAGACTCCGGCACTAACTTTAAACCCACAACCTGGGAGGAAGGCTCGCTGAACGGAAAGCATTGGCTTCATAGAGGGCCCTGGCATGACACAATGCTGCCTTGAATAAACTGTGATTGGAGATGTTCGCACAATGTGCCAAAGCCATATACTATGGTTGGTCAACCATAATAGCTAAGAGTAAGCTATTAAGAGGTAAAAATAAAGGTTTCCCTTGACCACTTGTGTCCAACTCTAGGGGGTGGTGGTGCTCATCTCCATTCCTAGACAAGGGAGCCAGCATTGTCCAAAGACACTTCCATGGTCATGTGGCTAGCATGACTATATGCCGAGGTGCATGGAATGTTGTTACCTTCCCACCGAAGTGGTACCTATTTATCTACTTGCATTTGCATGCTTTTGAAGTACTAGGAGGACAGGAGCTGAGGCAAGTACGGGAACTCAAACTATCATGTGGTACTCGGGTCTCAAACTGCCAACCTTCCGTCCGACAAGGCCAGCATCTTAACCACTAGGCCATTAGCTGTATACTAATCCAAAGCCAAGCTAAGCATTTTGTTTCAACCCAGCCTAACTGTTTAAGACAGGGCTCTTCAAACTTGGCCCTTTTATGACTTGTGGACTTCAACTCCCAGAATTCCTCGGCCAGCGTGCCGGGCTGAGGAATTCTGGGAGTTGAAGTCCACAAGTCACAAAAGGGCCAAATTTGAAGACCCCTGGTTTAAGACGATCCCAACTCAGCTTTTTTGCAGAAAATCCAGGGGTTTCTCTAAAGCAAAAATGAACGTTATCTTGGTTCAGCTCCTCCATTATATAAAACAAACAGTCCTTAACGTAGCAAGCATTCCATGAACGTGCATGTGGCAAACCAGCTTTGAACAATCTACCTTGAATATCGAACAGTTCTTCAGTAGTAACCCGTTTATAGTGGAAGTTGTTTTTAGGTGATCGGCAGCCTGCCTTTTGCTACAATCCTAACAATCATGAGAGTTTCCTTTGTTTAGAAAAAGAAAGACATGATATAAAACAATTCTTGACACAGTAAAACTCTACACAAGTTAACTAGCAACTTGCCTAAAAGTAAAGCTTATCACACAAAGGGGGACTGTCCTCAGTGATCACAATGCTCTTCTGTCTCTTGGGATACTGGAACTGAGCGGGAAGAGGGAGAGAGAGAGGGATGAGGAGATTGGCTGGAAGGACACCCAGCGCTTCTATTAAAAAAAATGTCTTGAGGTAGAACATTGCTTTCAAGGTTTTGGAAGTGCTTTACATTGGAACAAGGATGATAACAAAGGGTTATTTTAAAGAGGGGGAGGGAGAGGAAATATTAGCCAATGACCAACATGGTGGACATGGAGTGTGACTTCTGAGGTAGTACCAAAACACGTACTGACCAAGTGCTACACTACTTGCGTTGAAGACAAAAGGAAGACACAAGATACGTTTGCCTCTTCCCAAAAGACATTCAATTCCGGTTGAGGTAGGTTCTGAATTTACTTCGGGGGTTCATCCAAGTCTTTTCTTTCTTTCAAGAGCCTTTCTCCAGGCCTGGTTTTTTTTTCTTTTTTTTTCCTCGTTTTTTTTTTCTTTTTGTCACGCTCACTTTGTCTTTGAAGCAGTTCATCCACAAAAAAATTATCCTGAGAATTATGAATGGACACGACCAAAATAAAATAATAAAAAAAAAAATCTGTGGCTCCGTTGAACCCTCCATGTTGGGGATCCAAGTCAGGAGGTCCTTCATCGTGGGTTAGTTCAACAAGATTGCCAAGATGGATCCAGAAATGATCATTCTAAAGCTGCAAGTGAAGGGACACATTGCTGAACCCCAAGATGGTACTGATCCCACCTGGTGTCAAAGGTTACGGAGTGGTGCTCAAGTTTCTCTTGAGAGAAGTCACTAGCTTGGCAGCTATAGAATGAAAACGGAGATCCAGATGGGTAGATATGGGCTACAAGCCTGAGGCAGGTCAGAAAGATCAACTTCATAAGAGATTCCACAAAGCTGTGTACAGATTATGCAGAAATCAGAACTTTTACATTGACCTGAGATTTAGTGTCATCTTGGAGACATCACCAGGCACAAAAAAATAGTGGCTGGTATGTCCTATAGGAAGTCTTGAGCTATCTTGGCAACTTATCCTTCATTGGTTGGAGCTTGCTTCAAAGCTGGTTCTTCTTGGTTGATGGTGAGTAGAGGCTGGCCGTTTGGGCCAGAAGGTACATTTGGAAACAAGGTGTTGTCCTCTTCCTCAAGGATGCTAAATTCCTCTGGTGGAAGTGTAGATATCTGGATTTCAATAGGTGAAGTATTTGGAATGTGATCCAGCTGAGAAGGCAATGGAAAAATTGCTATTGGAACCCACAAAGCCTGCTCAATAACATTTGCTACAAAATACAAGAAGAACATGAAGATGAATACATGTCCCTGGATAGGATCCGATCTGGGTCGGTCAGCGGGCTCAAGAGTTTTTGTCTTCCAATCTTTCGGACTTGTACTGGAGCCCATCTTCAGTACTTCTCTCTAGCAGAATGTGTGCTGTTCTGTGTGTCGCCCCACAGATCACACACAGGCCACACACAGAACCGCACACACTCTGCTAGAGAGAAGTTCCTTGAGGATGGGCTCCAGTACAAGTCTGAAAGTTCAGAAGACAAAAATTCTGGTCCTGGTGACTAATCCAGATCGGATCCTAGAACATGAAGAATTCATTCAAATGACACAAATTACATCCTGGTGTTATTTTCCATTGGTTGCACCACACCACTCACGTTGCTACTTCCCACCCATGTGGACACCTTCGGGATTTGCCATCTTATCAAATCAAAGGCTGTCTGTCCTTGAAGCAAGCGACCCTTAATCCCAGCCACAACTCCGGTGCCAGCTGTGGCCAAGAAAGCCTTCATCTGGTGTGGCAGATGTGCCCTTTCCTAGATTTGGAAGGGGGCCTTCAGCCATTCATGCACTGGTCACCTAATGGTTTGACTACTGCAATGCATTCTATATTGGACTGCTCTTGAAGACCACCCAGAAGCTTCAGCTGGTCTAGAAAGCAGTGGTGTGGGCAATGATGGACTTGCCTTGGTATGTCCAAGTTGGGCAGCCTATACATGTGACAGATAAATAAATAAACCCCTCACACCAATTAAATCCCATGGTTCCCTCTATTTCCTTCTCTCCCATAAAGACCTGGACCAAAGTCGAATCTTCAAAATGATCAAATACGTCTGCACATTTCCTCTGCTCTGTTTCCCATCCTAATCTCTTTTCTGCTTATAGTTCTGCCCTGTTACTGCTTAGATCAATGGTTCTCAACCTTTTCTTCACCATAGACCCCCCTTTAAATACCTTTTGTGCCATGGACCATGGCTATGGACCACCAAGACTTAAGTCAAGATTTAAAGCACTAAACTGCATCAAGACTTTGTGGACCCCCTGTGATGACATCACAGACCCCCCCCAGGGGTCCGGAGACCACAGGTTGAGAACCAGTGGCTTAGATCATTCATTGTTTGGCCTTCTTAATAATTTCTCCCTTCGGCTTTGCCTGCGTTGAAAAGATGTAGCAATCACCTGATTGCAATCACTATGTCCTCACAGCCCTTATTTGACCCATTCAGAGGTTAGGGAACAGGGGAGACCAGGGCCAAGCAAAGAAGCTTTGGACTCTGCAAATGAAGTAGCTGAAGATCGATGATCACAGAGAACGATTGCTACATGAAATAAACTAGCCACCTATATGGTGCTTTGGGGCAGGGATTTCAAACTTTTATTAGTTAATAAAGAAAATCCTGGAAAACCCTGATCAAGAGGCAAAACTAAAGTGATGGAAAACTGGCTACATTCAAATGTGCATTCAACAACAGGAGGAAAAAAGAGACTCAAGGTAGCCAGAAATGCATGTCTCTCTCTCTCTGATACATAACAACACCAGTGTTTACACTGTACAACAAAAAGAAGCTGAACAACATTCCAGTTCCACATTGCTTTTTCTTACCGCTATTTCCTTTGTGTGCAGACTGGGTGGGGAATGCAAAGCTGGGAACAATCTTTCCAGTTCGTTCATATCCAGCTGTTTCCCATTGACATCTGGATCGTCCCTCTTAGTAGACCCATTTAGAGCCTGGCCAGTGACATTTCTCGGCCCTCTCGGAATCTGCGGGGTTGACAGCTGCTCCTGCACGTTTTTACACATCAGCAGTCTGCTAAAAATGAGAGGGAGAAAAACACAGTGGGTCCCTTTCACAAACATGAAAGAAGACACGTTGTTGGAAGGTCTGTGGGGAGGGGATCAGGGCAGGCTTTTCTTGCAAGAAGTCCTGGGTTCATTGAGAAAGCAGCTCATCTAAGACTATGGGAAGCCATCAACTGGACAGTGTAAACCAGGGGAAGGGATTATCTCATGATGCCTCTTAACTCTTCTGAAGGAGTTCAATGACTGAAAAAGGCAAGTCACTTTCATGAGCAAAGTTGGGGGTTTACTAACTTTGCCTCACATTCTTGGGAGGAAAAGGGTTTCCTTCTTATCCCCCAGAACTTCCTTCACAAAAACCCACCAGGGTGCTGTAAAGGATAACGTGTCGGGCTAAGACCAGGGAGATCCAGTTTCACGTCTGCCTTCACCTTACTGAATGGGCTTCTCAGAGTTTAGTTCTAAGGATAAATTGGAGAACAGAGTCCTCTATGAGCCATCTTAGTTTGGATATATAGCTAGCCAATTACAGATATGTATTTCTTAGCTTAATAAGACGGAGGTCTTAATGTTCACTTTCAACTCTTGCTGCTGCAGAAATTTAGCATGGAAGATTCTAAGGCAGGGGTCTTCAAACTTGGCCCTTTTATGAGTGGACTTCAATTCCTGGCTGACTTGTGGACCAATTCCTGGCTGAGGAATTCTGGGAGTTGAAGTCCACAAGTCATAAAAGGGCCAAGTTTGAAGACCCCAGTTCTAAGGCATAAACAAATAAATACATCAAGGTTGCCTTTGGATCTCTTGAAGCTCTGTGCCCACACACTGGCACCCCAGTGTAGAGACAACATTGAGCTAGCTCTGTGTTTTTCAAACTTGGCCACTTCAACTCCCAGAATTCCCCAGTCAGCATGGGGAGCTAAAGCCTACACATCTTAAAAAAAAAACACTGAGCTAGATGGATCAAGAATCTGGCTTGGGACTTCCGGATCCGGTGGCAGCGCCCGCGGACGTGCAGAGAATTCGTTCTCTTGGCCGTCCGGTTTCCCCCCACCGGTAGACCCTGGACAGGGTCGAAAGTCGCCCTGTAGGGGCGACCACCGTAGAGGAGGGCACTCGTTGATCTCGGAGGGAGCGGCGGCTCCCTCTGAGGTCCGAGAAAATCACCTTTGGGCCGACGGGGAAAAGATCGGCCAGTAACATGGCCGATCACTCAGCTGCTCCAGCCAAAAGTCACAGCAACATCTAAGCACAAAGAACCACCGTGGAAGATCCGGGTGAGAACTTTCCTTCCCTCTTGTTACCTTCCTTACTTCCCTATGAAAAGCTTTTAGAAACTACTCCCTTCCTTAAAAAAGCAGCGTTTGAACACTTGGGGGAAAAAAGTGACTTTGCTATTGTGTATTTGAGCTGTTGGAATTCAGGAGTTCCTGGAAAAAAAAAAAAAGAGAAGAAAAAAGCCTTACTGTGACTTTTCCTCTCTGTTTGCTTGTTTTAAATTTAAGTGGAAATTTTAGGGAGGGGGGTGGAGTGTTTTTTCTTCCTCCCCCCCCCTTCTGAACATTTTTATCCACTTTAAAAAGGGAAAAGAAAAAAAAAACTGCCTCGGCTACCGGGATGTGGATTGGAGGGCTACATTGTATCTACATTGTATCTTGGAAACTGGCGTGAAGCCCAGAAAGTCTTATCGTAACGTTGCCATGGTAGATGAACTTTTGAACCTGGTGCTACGCCCAGACACTGCTGTTTTCTTATTATAGAAAAAAAAAAGGAGAGAAGGATGGAAGCTTATTCACAGCTCAATTATGGATTGATATTAGCAAAAATTTTGGAAACAAGACAAGAACTAAAAGATCATTTTAGAACACTAAGGAATGAGGTTGGTTTAGAGCTAAAAACTGGATTTCAAACTCTAACTGAGCATGATATACAATTGGATTTACAATTTAATGAGATGGAAGATCTATATTTACAATCTACTGAAGAGGAAGATGTTACACCTTATACACAAAGGATGGAGACTTCTGAAGACCAAAAGCAGAACTTAATTGAAACATCTATAGATGTAAAAACAACAGAAATGGACTCTTCAATACGAGACATTAAAAATGCTGATAGTACATATAAACAACGAATAATCACCACACTGGCTAAGACTGAGTATATAGAGCAGACAATATTGGGAAGAAGAGAAGAAGACTATGATCAGACGCAACTGTGGGAAAATGTGTATAACCAAATACCAAGATGGGAGGAGCTGAAAGTCGTATTGTGGAAACCTGCTTGGCATAAAAAGAAAGCTAGAATTAGGTTTAAAATGAGTGTTAAAAATTTATTTGATGGGTAAAATGGTTTTTAAAGACTTTAAGTGAGCTAATATTTCTGAGATCTTTAAAGTTTAAGATTTTAGTCTGACCAATATTGATTTGAATTATGGATTTGATTATGGTTTGGAATAGTAACTATGGAAAACTGGAAAAGCGAAAATCAGGAGTTGTATTGAGACTGGTGAAATACTAATGATATTTTTACATGCAATGATTGAAGAATGGACTGACTTATAAAAATGTTTAGAAAATAGGAAATAGAATACAGTGGAGAACTTTTAAAATATACTTATATATGTTTAGCTTAGACAATTTGAATGGATTGATTTATAAAAATGTTTAGAATATAGGAAATAGAATATAGTGGAGAAATTTTAAAATATATTTATATATGTTTAACTTAGAAATAATTAGAAACAATTTAAGCTAATTCAAAATGGTTTGGAAACGTAAAGTTATATTCACTGATAAAATATGTATGTGAGATAGAATAAGAGATAGAACTTAATTGAGAAATATAAACTGAATATTTGGAATAATATGATCTTTATTATATGGATACTCGAACCATATTCTATATGTTTATGTAATGCTAGTTGGAATATGCTAATAGTTAATTAAGCTTAAAATGGGTGGAAATATCGTTGATACTTTGGTTTTGTTTGTTTGTTCTTGCTCTTTTGATTGATAAAATAGAGAGGGAAGATTTAAAAAAGTGTAAATTGTTTATATATGATTGTATGTTCTATTTTGTTTTATGGAGTGCCCTATCTCCACGATGAGTCTCAAGCACTTGGCTGTAAAATTAAAAAAAATTCAATAAAACTTGTTATAGAAAAAAAAAAAAGAATCTGGCTTGGAAAAAGACAGGCTCCGATGTTTGTTCAGATAACCATTGCTCCATGATGCAGGACCCACAGGGACTTCCGTTTTGCAGACTGTATGGCCAGGCTGCTTTGCAGAAGTGCTACTGGCCACTGCAGGAGCATGAAGTTACGAAGACCTACAGGCCGACTTAATACACACAATTCCCGAAACTCTTATGTCTGTCTAAATCGCCCGGCGACAGAGCTAAAAACAAACGTTGGGCAGAAAGGGAAACGTACCGTCCTCTGTAGCCAAACATGAGGAAAAGGACACAGAAGATGATGCAGGTGACACCAATGTGGATTCCAATGATGATCCCAGTAGCTGATGTTTTGTTGGCTGACTCATCCTTCATGCAGTTGCATGGCGGGTTGAGGTCTAAGGTTGGTGAGAAAGAGGAAGGGAAAATCCCTTACACTCCTGACACAAATTGTAGGAGAGGAAAGCAAATCCCCTGCATTTTCTCTCACATCACTCGTAGAGGTAAGACGAGTAATACAAATAACAGTATTCAAGTCAGAGATATGACATATCCTATTTCTTGCCCGTACCTTGCCATTCCTGCAGATGCAAGGGCCATGCATCTTTTGGGGGAGATGGCCATCCAAGTCTTTTGAGTAGAAGATGGTGCCCTTACAATTTAAAGCAATTAAGGGAAGCTTAATATCAGAAAAAAAGCAAGGCTTTTAGGAGATGCTTTGAATTGTGGAGTCCTTGATGCTTCTGAACTTGGCTGTTTGCAGATGTTTCATCACCCAACTAGGTAATGTCTTCAGTGTGAGAAAGTGTGGGGTTTGCTGCCTGTTTATAAACCCTGCAAACATTCACACGGATGAGAGTTAGGTTTCATTACTTGGGTAATGAAACATCTGCCAACAACCAAGCTCAGAGAGCACTAAAGACTCCACAATTTAACCCTGAGCTACAGACATTCTCTTCTATTGGATAACTTGAATATAGAAGATACACATGGGAACAACAATTACTGGAAACATTTTCTGGTTTTTTGGGGGGTTTTTTTGGCTGAAAATGGACCAATACGAACGAATCAATGATCTTGGGATTTGCTGATTTAAAAAGCTTGTTTATAAGAAGAGGGTAACCAAGATGTGACATTTGGGAGGTAGGAATGCCAGTAGCTGCTACAAAGAGGAACACAAGTCATCTTTTTAAGATCCTTTCTTCGCCTTTTCTTTTTCTCTTACCTTTTAAAACCTTTTTCTTTTCTCTACTCTTTTCTTTATAAGTTTCTGTAGTTTTTTTTTTTTTTAAATTCTGTGTACATTTCCCCCCCAATAAATATGATATACAAGATACAACACAATTTTCTCAGTTGTCTTTTGGTCCTTTCTCCCTTTCCCACCTCTCCTTCTGCAACCTCCAAACATCTCAAGGCTCCTCAGGGTGAGTTGAGCCTCTCACCTGTTTTTTCAACAGTTTCCCGAAGGGACACAAAACGGACGGTGGCGTTCCCATCGCCATGTTGGTTGAAAGCGAGCAGTTTGACTTCATACACTACTGCTGGATCTGAGAGAACGTGGAAACGGGGAAAGATACAGTTAGATCAATCAAGGGCGGGGATGTGTTCAGCGTGCTAGGCAAAGCCATTGCTGCTTTCTCTGGCATCTACGTCAGAAGTGGGAAGCTATCAGCCTTGAATATCCCCTTTTGGGGGTCTCGGGAACTCCCCTCCACAAGTCCCAAAGGTGCTTTTTCAAAAGGTAACTGGACTTCCTTGTTTTTCCTTGAAGATGTTTTGCCTCTCATCCAAGAAGCTTCTTTAGTTCTGACTAAATGATGGAGAATGGGAGGATTTATATTCCTTGCAGTCATCTGGTCCTTAGCACTCCTTCTGAGAGGGAGGTTTATCTGTGACCTCAGGGTCACCTGAATAGTGCAAATGGGTGTGGAACCTTCTTGGAACTGCTGAAAGGACTGTGTTGTAAACAGGAGACAGGTGGTCTTGTATCCCTCCCTCTGGTTAGAGAGGGCTGTTCAGTCTTAAGGTAAATAGCCTCTTTGACCTCTCTTTCAAACCAGCCATGGTGTAAGGACCCTCCTCAATTTACATCTTAAGAAGACAGAACTCTTGGAACAGGTTTTCCAACAGGAATCTTTATTAAGAAAAACTGACTGAAGATGTGCTAGACAGGATCTGGGGAACCCCCCTGATCATTCAATGTTTTAAAGCGTTCCCAAGCAGTCCCACCCCACATTCCTTCCGGTCAATCCAAATTGGCAGATGGCTGGGTGTTAAATCCATCGGATCCCAAACGTTGCAATCTCCCCCCCTTTTTCCTTGCTGCCGGTAATAGGAGGCTTCATAGGGAGTGAGATCAAAGGCTGATGGCCGCATTGTTATTGTTAGTACTCCAGAGAGGGAATCCACAGAGGATGTTTATTTGTAGATGATAGAAGGAATGCCAGTCATAAACACCCGTGTTTACTCCCCCCCCCTTCGTAGTATGACAGAATCCAAAGAGAGTAAGAATTGGGTTTTCCCAGAGTAGATTAGTTAGAAATAAAATATAATTGGATTCTGACACATGGTCTCTGTCCAGAACGTGGACTTTGTTGTCTTCAAGGAAAAACAAATAAAGTCAAGTTGTCTTTTGGAAAAGCACCTTTGGGACAACCATGACGACTGAGAATCTCCATAGACATTCCCCTCCACAAATTTATGCTCTCCAAATTTGAACCCAAAATTTAAATCTCACAGAATGGAAAATAGTCCAGTTTCTGCCTCTTTCACTCTGTGTGACTTGTGGATGACTGTGGGCTCATAGGAATTATCCAAGTCTGGTTTGTCATTCGCAGATGTTTCACTATCCATCTGTAGATGTCAACTACACAGGAAACCTCTGCCAATGAAAAGCCAAGGACTTCTCCAACCCAAAACTCCAACCCTGAGCTTCATATACTCTCCTCCATTGCAAAAGGGTTATATTTGGCTTGAGGCGTCTCAACAAATCTCTCTCTCTCTCTCTCTCTCTCTCTCTCTCTCTCTCTCTCTCTCACTCTCACACACACTCTCTCTCTCTCTCTCTCACACTCTCACTCTCTCACTCTCATTCTCTCTCACACACAAACTCTCTCACACACACACACACACTCTCTCTCACTCTCTCTCACACACACACTCACTCTCACTCTCTCTCACACCCCACACTCACTCTCCTCTCTCTCTCACACACACACACACCTCCCCTCTCTCTCTCTCTGTCCCTCTCTCACCCACCACACTCCTCTCTCTCCCCTCTCCCTCCTCACTTCATTCTCTCTCCCCCACCACTCTCTCTCTCCCCACCCCCCTCTCTCTCTTCACACACACAACGCTCTCACTCTCACTCTCACTCTCTCACACACAACACACTTCTACTCTCCTGTCACTCTCCCTCTCTCCACACACCCTCTCTCTCTCTCTCTCACACACACCACACACTCTCTCTCCACACTCTCTCATCTCCTCACACACAAACCTCTATCACACACACACACACTCTCTCTCAAACACACCTCTCCACTCTCTCTCACACACCCCCAACCTCTCACCTCACTCTCTCACTCTCTCCTCTCACACATCTCACTCTCTCTCTCTTCACACACAAACACTCTATCTCACCACACACACTCTCACTTCTCACGCTCTCTCTGTCACTCTCCCTCTCTCACACACACTCTCTCTCTCTCTCTCACACCACACACACTCTCTCTCTCCAACTCTCTCATTCTCTACTCACACACAACTCTCTCTCACACACACACCACACTCTCTCTCACACACACACACACACTCCACTCTCACTCTCTCTCTATCTCTCTCACACACTCTCACTCTCTCTCTCTCACACACAAACACACTCTCTCTCTCACACACACACACACTCTCTCTCACACACACACACTCTCTCTCACACACACACACTCTCTCTCTCTCTCTCACTCTCTCCACATTCCTCTTCTCTACTCACCAAGATGAGTAATGTTGCAAGAGGTGACGTTGCTGGGCAAAAGAACGGGTCCTGTGAAGTGGGGAAGGTGGACTTTGCGGTAGTAGAGTTTGAACCCTTCGTGTTGGCCCAGTTTGATGGAAGGCTCCCACATGGCTTGAACGGTGGTGCTGTTGAGAACTTTAATGAGGAGAGAGGGCACTGCTGGTACTGAAAGCAAGCAGAGAAAGCAAAGAAGGGTGAGGCAAGGTCGTCTTTCTCCTTCCAAGCTTAAAGTCCAGGCCAGGGCACCTCAAAGATACTTGGGACCCCAAAAACATGAAATGATACATTTATTCATTTTAGAACATTTATACAGCTGCCTAGCGACTCTAGGCGGCTTACAAACAGTAAAAATACAAAACAGGGGAAAAAATAAAAAAGAATACACCCACCCACTCCCCCAGCGACAGCACACGGTTAAATAAGCCATTTGATGGGCCCCATTGCATTCTGCGTTCCCACGATTTCAGGGCCTTCCAAAAGACTGCCAAAGCGGGGAGGGGCAGTCTAATTTCTGCAGGGATGACGATGTTCCAAAGGGAGGGGAGCCACCACAGAGAAAGCCCTTCTGCTGGATCCCACCAGGTGTACCTCCTTAGGGGACGGGACCCACAACATTCCTTGCCTCCCTGCTCTAGTGGGTTGGGTGGATGTGACTGGTAGGAGATGGTCCCTCAGATTTTATCAAATGTATTTCGCTGGGAGCCCTTGCCTTAAAACCAGTGATTACTTATGTGGAACATCTGGGGGCTGTTCCTGAAGTTTGAGGGTTGTTTATGTTCCACATAAGCAACCCTCAAACTTCAGGAACAGCCCCCAGATTTTACGTTGGATGTACTCTTGATCTGAAGGAAGCACAGCGGTGGATCATAAATCAAGCTAGGATGGGGGGTGCTGAGCTAATGATTAACTGTGCCTGCTCATCCATTACAATGCCTAACTCTATTCCACCAGTGCAAAGTTGTTTTTTTAAAAAAAAAAAGCCCAGAGCTTGTGGCAGGGAGGAGTAGAAGGGTTGGCTTGGAGCATCAGAGGCCTCTGTAATTTATGAACTGGTTACCAGATCCATAACAGTAGCATTTAAAGAGCTGGAAAAGGGTGGTACCAAGCTTGTGTATTTAAAAGAAAAACAATGACACAAAGAGAAACTCCAGACTTTATGAGGCTGCAAGCTACTATCCTGAACCTCAAGGCTTAATGGGTTAATGGTTTGAAGGATTTTAAATCCTGCTGCGTTCTCTCTGAGGAACCAGGAACTTTGGCAGAAGGACAGATTGGCCATCTCAAAATACAGGTAGTCCTCGACTTACAACAGTTCCCTTAGTGATGGTTCAAAGTTACGACGGCACTGAAAAAAGGGACTTAGGACCATTTTTCATACTGATGATCAGCATGGTCATGTGATCAAAAGTCAGACACTTGGCAACGGCTCATATTTATGACGGTCACAGTGTCTCGGGGTCACGTGATCCCCTTTTGCAACCTTCTGACAAGCAAAGTCAATGGGGAAAGCCGGATTCGTTTAACAACCGTGTTACTAATTTAACAACCTCAGGGATTCACTTCACAAATGTGGCAAGAAAAGTCGTAAAATGGAGCAAAACTGACTGAACAAATGTCTCACTTAGCAACATAAATTTGGGACTCAATTGTGGCCGTACGTCAAGGACCACCTGTAACCTGTAGAGGAGAAATCCTTTAGATACACGTGTTGCAGTTCCAGACTTGCCAAGGGTGATATTGTGAAGTTGGGACTAGCAAGTATTGTCACAATTCTCCTCTTCGTTTTTCAGTTGTATGAAAAGGCAATAGCATTTGGAAAAAAGCCGGCACTATGTGTAAATCTAGCCACACAGAATTTCTGAGCACAGAATTCTTTTAAAAAGTGAAGATAGACAGATAGCCATGACTTGAAGTGTTTGGGCCAATAAGGGATGAAGGCTGATCTGGACTTATACATCAAACAGCTTCATAACAAAGATGATGATTGGCTCACCTTTGCAGGTGGTTCTCGGTTTACACCCATTAGACCAGGGGTCTTCAAACTTGGCAACTTTAAGACTTGTGGACTTCAACTGCCAGAATTCCTCAGCCAGCATTCTGAGAGTTGAAGTCCACAAGTCTTAAAGTTGCCAAGTTTGAAGACCCCTGCATTAGACTGTGCGAAGTTACAACAGCACTGAAAAAAAGGGAGACTTATGACCGTTTCTCACACTTAAGACTGCTGCAGCATCCCCAGGGTCCTGTAATCAAAATTTGGACACTGGGCAACTGGCATGTACTTATGACGGTTACAGTGTCCTGGCTCATGGGATCTCCTTTTGCGACCTTCTGACAAGCAAAGTCAAATCCAGTTTCACTTAACAAGCGTGTTACCAACTCAACAACCAGACTGATTCACTGTGGCAAGAAAGGTCGTAAATGGGGCTAAGAACTGACTCACCTAGCAGTGGAGATCACGGGTTCAATTGCAGTCATAAGTTGAGGACTGCCTGTAGATTTTGATCAAACAGTTCCCCCACCCATCCAAAACTGAAAGTGGGACCTTCCCAATGCCAAGATGGCTCAATCCCCAGCACGGGGCAAATTTCCTCTGCAGAACATCTAAAGCTGAAGCTGACTCTTCTTACCTTCTCCCAGGGTGCTCACCACCACGACGTCAGAGGCCTTGCTGGCACCACGAGAGGTGTAGGCTTTTATATAAAAACTGTAACTGGTGGAAGGCTCTAGGTCGGTCACAAGCTGCTGGAAAGTATTTTTACTGACGGCCTCTTGATATTCCATTTCCACTGGGTCTGAAATACAAGAGGAATGAGTCAGGGAGGGAGGGAAGGGAAGGGAAGGTGGAAGGAAGGAAGGAAGGAAGGAAGGAAGGAAGGAAGGAAGGAAGGAAGGAAGGAAGGAAGGAAGGAAGGAAGGAAGGAAGGAAGGAAGGAAGGAAGGAAGGAAGGACGGGGTCCTTGCCTCCAATTTCTTATGTTCTCTGACACCAGGAAAGACATTTTGAGAATTCGGGCCTTAGCATTGCTTAGAATCAAGTGCCAATTGTTAATTTCTCTGATGAATTTATTGGAGATGGAAACTCTCCAATTGATCTCCAGACTCTCTGCCAGCTTCCTTCTTAAGGGAGGCCTGATGTTAAAAAAAACATGGCATGCTGCAGTTTGCCACTAGATGTCAGGCATGCCAAAACCTTGTTTTATTCCTCATTTTCTCTCTCTCTCGCTCTCTCGCTCTCTCTCTCCCTCCCTCCCTTTCTCTTGTGTTGTGTTCTCTTTCTCTTGTCTTTCCTCCCTCCCTCCATCTCTCTCTCTCTCTCTCTTGCTTCTCAAAGCTGCTTATATGGCAGAGAGAGTGCTAAATTTAAGACTGGAGAAAGAGGTTTCAAATTCCTAATCCTATTCTTAAGCAAAAGGGGATGTCTTTGAGACTATTTGCCTTCATTATCCTCCCTAAGGAAGGATAACATTGGGGAGAAAGCATGCCCTTAAAGAAAAAAATAAAATAATAAACTGACCAGTTCTCTAGCTATTTTTTTTATCAAAGATTGTATATTAATCTATGCATTTTACCAAAGGTTTTTTTTTTTTTTTTTAAATCCATCATTTTAAAACTAACAAGAAGCTAGGGCTGCACACAGCCAGCCAATTATGCTTTACCTGGAGGAAAGAACTGGTATGAAAAGTAAGGACCCACTGAACTATTTGACTCCCTAAAGAGGGGCTACAAATGACAAATGAAGGCAGCAATGTTGCCTGAACATGACATCTCTTTTATATGTGCATCATGCCACTGCATACACATAAAAAAAGAGTGGGGACTGTGGCTGATGGCATTATCCTGCTTTCATCACCTGAACCAAAGTGATGGATCTTGCAGATGTCTTTGCCTCTAGACTGTAAAAAGAGGAGTTGGGAACATAGAATAATAGAATTGGAAAGGACCTTGGAGGTCTTCTAGTCCAACCCTCTGCTCGTGCAGTAAGAATGGATGTTTGAAAACAAGGAGTAAGGGACTAAGAATGACATTTGAAAACAAGGGATTCTTGGACAACTTAGATCTGAATTACAGTTCCCAAGGTGGCTTTTCATCCATCCATCCATCCATCCATCCATCCATCTTATCCTTCTGTTTCACCCAACAGAAGGAGATCAATCGACACATTGCTGAAATCTGCCATTAGAATTTCTTAAAAAATATATTTCTGCTAATTTCTCCCTTATTCTCGAGATACCGAGAATTGCTCTTTGCCTGAAAGTTCTCCAGGTAGCTTTTTCTGCCAATTTTTTTGCTGAATGTGATATAAGCCGCTCTGCATCTTTTCTATTTTTCTGCACCCTTCCGGGCTGTCTTTGCTTCCCGATCTTCAAAAGTTTCCTGGAAGGTGTTCTACCCAACATCTTGGCATTAATTAATTAATTAATCAATCACACTTGGCCAATAAAGAATTCTATTCTACTCTATTCTATTCCATTCCATTCCATTCCATTCCATTCCATTCCATTCCATTCCATTATTCTATTCTATTCTATTCCATTCCATTCCATTCCATTCCATTCCATTCTATTCTATTCTATTCTATTCTATTCTATTCTATTCTATTCTATTCTATTCTATTCTATTCTATTCTATTCTATTCTATTCCATTCCATTCCATTATTCTATTCTATTCTATTCTATTCTATTCTATTCTATTCTATTCTATTCTATTCTATTCTATTCTATTCTATTCTATTCTATTTCTATTATTCCATTCCATTCCATTCCATTATTATTCCATTATTATTCCATTATTATTCCATTATTATTCCATTATTCTATTCTATTCTATTCTATTCTATTCTATTCTATTCTATTCTATTCTATTCTATTCTATTCTATTCTATTCTATTCCATTCCATTCCATTCCATTCCATTCCATTCCACTCCACTCCACTCCACTCCACTCCATTCCGCACCTCATCATTCCATCAGTGACCATCCTTGAGCAGGTCTCCCGTAAGAACTTCTCCTTGGAAAAATAATTAACTGCTAACCCTCTGCTTGAGAACCCGCCAGTCAGAAGTGCAAGAAAAGGGATTATCTGTACAGCATGAATATTAGCAGTCCTGGGCCTTCTCCGCCATTCCTACCTGCTGCTCTTCTAATGTGCAGGACGTAGCCGATGATCTCCTTTGTGTTTTGCAATGGCTCGTTCCACAGCAGCTGGACGGTGGTCGCCGAGACGGAAGCTGCTTTCACCTCTTGAGGAGGACCAGGAAGTCGGTCGGCCCACAGCACGGTCAAGCGGGCACTGGCTTGGGTGGACCCCGCACTGTTTTCGGCGATACACTGGTAGATGGCCTCATCCGCCTGACCAATGTTGGAGATGGTGAGCGTGCTGGATGGGGAAACAATTGAACCAGGCAAGATTAGCATTTTCTAGCAAGCCCCCTAGGACTCAGCCTTTCTCTGACCCCATTCACATGGCCCCATGCAGACTAGGTTAATCCTTCAGTATTTGAAAAGGGAGTAACGGAAGTCTAGATTGCTTAGGTGAGACTTCCCTGCATGCTTTGTCTTGTGTAGGGTGGGAGAAAGCCCAATGGACTCAATGGAATGGAATAAGGAACGGAACGGAACAGAGCAGAGCAGAATAACAGAGTTGAAAGGCACCTCAGAGCTCTTCTAGTCCAACCCCCTGCTCAGGCAGGAAACCCTATACCATTTCAGACAAAAGATTTTACACTTGCCGAGTGTGAAAACCTGGATCCCAAAAAGCAAGTGGATTATGTTGAAGGAAAGAGAGGAAATAAGCAGGAGTCGAAGAAGGCGGTGATGGAATTAATCGGCTCTTGTAATCGGCCCACATCTCAACAGAGGCAAAAATAATAATAATCTCCTTTGTAAACCACACTGAGAAAAAGGCTTTCTCCATTTCCAGTAGACATAAAATCACCAATAAAGGAGAATATTTGTAGCTTGGCTTTTGAAATGAGAGGTCCTTGGTGCTCTCTGAGCTTGGCCTTTTTTCTTGCAGAAGTTTCACCACCCAAACTCGGTAACATCATCCATATGTGCTGGCAATGATTAGCACTGACGATGTTACCTAGTTTGATTAATGAAAACGTCTGCAAGAAAACAATCAAGTTCAGAGAGCACCAAGGACCTCTCAGAAAATTACCACTCACCAATTGTTAACCACTGATTTGTTAACCACTGGTTAACAAATGAACAACCACTGGTTAACAATTAACCAGTGGAACGGGTGGCCTTCAGAAGTCATGAGTGGTCCATTGCTGGAGGTTTTTAAGAAGAGACTGGACAGCCATTTGTCCAGACTGGTATAGGATCTCCTGCGTGTGCAGGGGGTTGGATTAGAAGACCTCCAAGGTCCCTTCCAAATCTGTTCTGTTCTATTACACACTTTGCTGAAACAGCCACCCATGATAACTGATAAAACCAAGTGAAGTGAATGTTATCTTTTGCCAACCAACATCTATCTATCTATCTATCTATCTATCTATCTATCTATCTATCTATCTATCTATCTATCTATCTATCTATCTATCTATCTATCTATCTATCTATCTATCTATCTATCTATCTATCTATCTATCTATCTATCTATCTATCTATCTATCTATCTATCTATCTATCTATCTATCTATCTATCTATCTATCTATCTATAGATAGATAGATAGATATCTATCTTCATTAAAACTTTTAAACAAGAAGATAAAAACTAATGCCAGTAAAGTAAAGAAGAATAAATAAAAAGAAAGAAAGCAAGGAGTTCAAGAAAAGAAAACAAGCTGAAGAAATAGAAAAAAGAAAGAAAGGAAAAAGTTATAAAGCAATATATCTTCCAATATTCTTCATAGCAATCCTCAGTACTCTAGCCAACTCTGTTCTTTTTTGAGGAACTTCCAACTTTCAAGCACAATAAGAAAATCTCTCTTATTAGGACAACTTTTACGTTGTGTAGAAGCGTTTGCAACACGTATACAAAAGAGTTGAGATGATGCACTTGAAGCTCTGCTTCGATTTTTGTGTGTGTGTGTTGTACACAAAAATGGGCAGACTGTCCCATTGTGGCCTTCTTGGCTTTTTGGACCAGACACACCTGGGGACACCCCTGAAGGTCTGCAGCTTCCTTTATTAGCCGCCCAACTCAACAAGCGGACTGCTGGGTTCGCTGTATCATGAAATGATCTCAGTGGCTGTGAGCAAACATTTTGCCAGAGATTGCCAGCCATTGTATGACCCGTTATCCCAATCCTTTTTACCCCCAGCTTCCAGACTGCAAGAGTTGGGCAATTTAGAAGTTAGAATTAAAACGGATTGGGCTCACTCCAACTCCTTCGCAGCTGTTCAGTGAAAAATGCATAATGTAATTTGCAAGCCTTACACCCGGTTATTGCATTAATTGTTGCTGAGTGCTGGGAGGTGGCAGAGAGTAGCATTAATCTGAATATATAAAGAAATAGACTAGATCAGGCTATTGAGAATGATTAAAAGCAGATATCCCAGTACAGCACCTCTTTTTTAAAACAACCACCTCTTTTTTTTCAGGCTGCCGAAAAATAAGAACCTGAACAAAAACGTAGCTGCTTTAATAGCCAATCTATTAAAGTAGCTATGCATTTACAGTAATATAAAGTTAAGTGGTTAACGATGGCTGAATACAATCCCTTTGTTAAGGGATGGCTGAGATCTCTTCAGGTTCGGCTAGAATGAAAAAAAATGGGGGTGGGGGAAGAACTTTTTGTTGATTTCTTTGTCAAATGTATTTGGCTACCCATCTTATCACAGGGTAACTCTGGATGGCTTACAATCTTAAGAAGGTTAAAAACTGTACCAAACCTAAAAGACAAATAAAATACTATAAAGATCCAAATGCTGCATCCCAACTAAAAGATGGGAAGGGAGGGAGTAGGATGAGAGGGGGGAGGGGGGATCTGTTGTTAATCAATCAAACAACCCCCATGTGAAACCCCTCATTGGAGCGCCAAGCCAACCGGCAGTCGCAGGTCTTTAGGATCTTATGGAAGTTCAGGAGGGCTGGAGAAGACTTCACTGGGGGGGGGGGGAGATGTTCCAGAGAGAAGGCTCTTCTCCTGGATCCCACCAACCAATTTCCTTGGCCAATGGGACTCGCCTCCTCTGGTGGGGTGGGCCAATCCCAGTGGGATGAGATGGTCCCTTAAGTAGCCTGGACTCATGCCCTGAAAGGCTTTAAAGGTGTTTACCAACACCCTGAATTGCACCCAGAAGCAAACTTTGCAGAAAGTTATAAAGTAAAGAATTATATAGTGTGAATATCTCGTTGTTCTTCTCTTTCTTCTCTCTTTTAATAATTCCATTTACTCTCCCAATTACAAACGACTGGTTTTTAGGTTCAGGAAAAATGGAAAGAAACACTTTTTCGTGGAATACCTGTGTGAATGTATGGAATACCAGCTGTGTAAATCCCAAAGGTGCTTTTTTCAGGAGGCAACTGGACTTTCTTGTTTTTCTTTGAAGAGGTTTCGCTTCCCATCCAAGAAGCTTCTTCAGCTCTGACTGGATGGCGGGGAATGAAATGGTGGGGAATGGATGGTTCTTTCATTCCCCGTGACCTGGATGACTGAGAATCTCCATAGACAGGTGTGTAAATGCCTACGGATATTTTAAAAGATCAGGAGGGTTGGGGGGTTGTTGTTGTTTTGCATAATTGACCCCAAACTATCTGGTACTGTTAGGTCTTGCTATGAACACCTCTTTGCCAACCTAGTGGACAGGGGGAGAGGCCTGGAAGGGCCAAAGGAAGAGCAGTTTCTAAGGCAACAGTCAGATAAAAGAAAGCTAAGTCTGGGCCAGAACTGTAACCTGTAAACATTTATGAGCCCTGTGCTGGCGCAGTGGTTAGAATGCAGGATCGCAGGCAAACTCTGCCCACAACCTGGAGTTCAAACCTGACGAGGCTCAAGGTTGCCTCAGCTTTCCCTCCTTCCAAGGTCAATAAAATGAGGACCCAGATTGTTGTGGGGGGCAATATGCCCCTCAGTCTATTGGTTGAACAGAACATGCTAAGTGAGCAAAGCATCACTGTTTGGTTCCCACAGGCTTAGGGTTAAGCAAGTTACCTGAACCCTGCCAGCAA
>JALGBA010001628.1:0-238285 GCA_023970755.1 Azemiops feae | reverse complement strand
GTGGAAAGAGGGGCACATAACTAAGTCAGAATATCAGCAAATAGCCCCGAGCCTGCAAAGATGAAGTGAGGAAAGCTAAGGCTCAAAATGAACTAAGGCTTGCGACCAAAGTCAAAAATAACAAAAAAAGCTTCTTTCAACATGTAAAAAACAAGAAAAAAGTGAAGGAAATGATTGGTCCATTAGTGGGTGAAAGTGGCAAGAAGGTGACAAGCAACAGGGAGACAGCAGAACTATTTAACTCATTTTTTTGCATCTGTCTTTACACAAAGGGAAAAAACAGACCAACCTACTAAAAATAGTGCCATAAAAAAAACAGAATAGAGGCTTCCGGTTCCGGACCCGCAGCAGACGCAGTCGCAAGGAGAGCCTCGTCTCTCCACCGGCTGTTTTTCCCTCCGCCGGTAGACCCTTAATCGGGTCGAAAGTCGCCCTGGAGGGGCGACCACCGTTGAGGAGGCCCTCATCGATGGGGGAAGGGCGGCAGCTCCTTCCTCGGTCCGAGCCAGCTCCTTAGGGCCGTCGGAGAAAAGATCGCCCAGTAAAATGGACGATCACTTCGCTGCGCCAGCCGAAAGCCAGAAGAACAGCTAAGCACAAAGAACCCCCGTGGAGAATCCGGGTGAGACCTTTCCTTCCCCCTCTTTCCCTAATTACTCTCCTGTAAAAAGCTTTTGAATTTGAATTACTTCCCTGCTGTGAGAGAGCAGCGTTTTGACACTGTGGGAAAAACAGCTTTGGAAACTGAAAAAAAAATAAAACAGCTAATTTTTTATTGACTATTCAACTCTTGGAATACTGAGGGACCCTGAAAATATTTCTACTTTTGATCATTACTATTATAACTACGCTATTTACTATCCTGGAGAGGCCTTTCTTTTTTTACTTTTTTAATGTGAAAAACAAAAAATCTATTAACTTGGAAAGAAAGACTTTATAGCCTACTGAGGACATCTTGTGACGAAAAGTGTTACTGCAACTATATATTTTCTTGCTGGAGGATGGCTCTGACCTTCAAAAGATGATAAGGGTAAAGATAACTTGAAACAGCTGGGTGGTGATTTTGCCTACTAGGAATTGGAGGTGAATATTTGTTGACTTTTACTAAATATAGCCTTCACTAAAAGATTAAAAGATCCTTTCACCACTGAGATGGAGGAATCTTGCCCACAGCTTGATTATGAACTTATACTGGAAAAAATCCTGGAAGCTACGGAGTACACGAAATCTTACTCTCAAATTTTGACGGATCAAGTTATAGGCCGAAGAACAGTGGAGAGGGAGCAGAGTGGCTCCAAAGAGGCCTTTGAGCAACATATACAACCTAAAGAGAGAAACCTACTTACAACCAAACATGAACTTATTACCAGGAGGAAATTGTGGAAACCATTGAAAAATCAACTTTACACAAAACCCCATATACAATTATGAGGAAGCCGATGATCAAAGAATAACTTTAACTGAGATGACTGAATTGTCAAAAACAATAGAGATGCCACCCAGATACAAGTTACTGAAATTGTGATAAAGTGGATAATCAACTAGCTAATTAAACATGGAATAAAACCTGCCTACACCATTCAAAGCCACTAGAAGAAAGGGAAGCGAACTTGACAATCTGAAGTGCTGAGAAACACCTACTGGGTTAAAAAGACTTTAGATTTAACATTTGTTTTTATGATATAGATTGATGATAGAATATATATTAAAAAATAGATAGAAAGTATCTTTTGGACTGATATTTTTATTTCAAATAAGGTAATTATTTGTAATAGAAAGAGAATAAGAAGGATTGGTGACAAGAGAAGAAATGGGTATTAATGAATAAAAATAAAGCATGTTATGTGGGAATAATATATTCATTTCAGATATAATTATTATGTTAAGGAAAAGGGAAATGAGGGATACCGGAACCCCCTATTAAGTGTTAATAATATGTTTATTTAAGGCTAATTGGAATGATGGTAACTGTACAATTAGTAAAGCCTAAAAACAGGATTAGGATCTTTATAACTGAAACGTGATTGATGTCTGATAGGATTGCTTGAATTTTATTTAGAAATGTATTAATTTGAATATGTAATATATATGGAGGGACTAGAGAGGGAAAATTATAATGAATTAATTTGAGCTATATATTTATGATTTTTCTGCTGGATGTTTGATGTACCCATCTCCACGGTTTGTTTCCTAAGCACCTTGATGTAACCTTCCCACCCCTATAAAAATCCAATAATATATATATTATATATATAAAAAAAACAGAATAGAACGCAAGTTAAGATAGGCAAGAAAACGGTAAGTGAGCACCTGTCCAGCTAGACGAGTTCAAATCACCAGGACCAGATGGATTACACCCAGGGTTCTCAAGGAACTGGCAGATGTGATCTCAGAACCATTGAACTATATTTTCAAAGATCTGGAGCACTGGGGAACTACCGGAGGACTGGAAAAGAGCTGATGTAGTTCCCATCTTCAAAAAAGGAAAAAAATGGACCCAGGAAATTACAGACCTATCAGCCTGACCTTCAATAACTGGGAAGATTCTGGAAAAGATAATCAAACAACGAATCAGCGAACATCTAGAGGCAAACAAAGTCATTACTAAAAGCCAACATGGGTTTGTCAAAAACAGATCATGCCAGACAAATCTTATTGCATTTTTTGACCAAATGACAAAATTAGTGGATCAGAGGAATGCTGTGGATATAATTTACTTGGACTTCAGTAAGGCATTTGATAAAGTAGATCACAACCTACTACTTGATAAGATAGAAAAAGGTGGGTTAGACAGCATCACCACCAGATGGATTCGTAGCTGGCTGACCGGCCATACTCAGCGTGTGGTCCTCAATGGAACCGCATCTGCATGGAGGGAAGTGTGTAGTGGGGTGCCCCAGGGCTCTGTTCTGGGCCCAGTGCTCTTCAACATCTTCATCAATGATTTGGATGAGGGGATAGATGGGGAAATCATCAAATTTGCAGACGACACCAAGCTGGCAGGAATAGCCAACACTCCAGAAGACAGGCTTAAGATACAGGAGGATCTGGACAGACTTGAACACTGGGCACTATCTAACAAAATGAAATTCAATGGCGAAAAAAGCAAGGTTCTACATTTAGGCAAGAAAAGCCAAATGTACAGGTATAGTATAGGGGGTACCTTGCTCAATAGCAGTAACTGTGAGAGGGACCTTGGAGTCCTAGTGGACAATCACTTAAATATGAGCCAGCAGTGTGCTGCAGCCGCCAAAAAGGCCAACACAGTGCTAGGCTGCATTAACAGAGGGATAGAATCAAGATCACGTGAAGTATTAATACCACTTTACAATGCCTTGGTAAGGCCACACTTGGAATACTGCATCCAGTTTTGGTCACCACAATGTAAAAAAGACGTTGAGACTCTGGAAAGAGTGCAGAGAAGAGCAACAAAGATGATTAGGGGACTGGAGGCTAAAGCATATGAGGAACGGTTGCTGGAATTGGGTATGTCTAGTTTAATGAAGAGAAGGACGAGGGGGGACATGATAGTAGTGTTCCAATAACTCAGGGGCTGCCACAAAGAAGAGGGAGTGAAGCTATTTTCCAAGGAGCCTGAACGCAGGACAAGAAGCAACGGATGGAAACTAATCAAGGAGAGAAGCAACCTAGAACTAAGGAGAAACTTCCTGACAGTTAGAACAATTAACCAGTGGAACAACCTGCCTCCAGAAGCGGTGAATGCTCCAACACTGGAAGTTTTTGAGAAGAGACTGGACAGCCATTTGTCTGAAATGGTATAGGGTTTCCTGCCTGAGCAGGGGGTTGGACTAGATGACCTCCAAGGTCCCTTCCAACTTTATTATTATTATATTATTATTATTGACTAGAAGATTAAGACCTAGATATAATTGAAAGAGATGGAGAGGAAAATGGGATCCTTTCAATGAATATAAACGGACTGAACTCCCCCTCAAAAAGCCCTGGCATATGCAACCACAAGACTCCTCCACACCCAGGTTCTACGGACTCCCAAAAATACACAAGAACGGGATCCCCTTACACCCAATTGTGTCTCTACCCGGTACATCGACGTAGAAACTACCAAAAACCCTGCAGAGGAAACTCACGACACTTGGTCAACGACTCAACCTGGAACAATTTCTCCAACTCATCAAGCACACCAAGTTCAACAAGGAAGAAATCACTGCACTCTTCACCTCGATTGAAATCAACCTGGCTAAACAAATCATACACCACCTACTCACTAAACACCATACCCACAAAGATGACTCTGCCACAGAATACTCCATGTCCACAGAAACCATCATGAAACTTCTGGATCTATGCCTCAACACATACTTCACATTCAAGGGGAAAATCTACACGCAAGTACAAGGTACCCCAATGGGATCACCCATATCAGGCCTAATAGCAGAAGCAGTCATGCAACGACTCAAATCCATAGCCCTACCCACCATCGAACCAAAATTTTAGACACACTACATCAACGATACCTTCGTCATCACCAAACACTCCCAAACTGAAGAAACACATCACCTACTCAATAACATATTCCCCGGGATCGAATTCACACGTGAAGAGGAAAACAGACAACAGACTCTCATTCCTCGATATCGACATAAGGAGACTAGACAATGGAGAACTGGAAACCTGAGTCTACCGCAAACCCACTCACACAGATCAGATCTTCAGCTTTGCAAGAAGCCACCCCACCGCACGGAAAAGAAGCTGCGTCCAGACCCTCTTCAGAAGGGCCAGGACACACTGCAGCACCACAGCACTAAGAAAAGCAGAAGAGAAACAGCTGCTTGACGTCTTTCTCTACAATGGCTATCCAAAAAACTTTGTATTCCGACACACAGCACCCAAACCACAACGTACCACACAGCCAACCACCACGCAAAAACTAACCCTACCATAAACAAAAGAGGTGTTGGAAATGAGAGCCAGAATTCTCCAACATTTAGGAATAGCAATAGCCCACAAATCCACAGCCACACTCCACCAGGAATTATCCAGAACCAAAGACAAGATACAGAAGGATGAAAGAAACAATGTAATTTATAAAATCAACTGTAACAATTGCAACCAATTCTACGTGGGAAAAACATCATATCAATTGAAAACGAGAATCCATGAACACCAGCTGGCAGTCAATAACCACGATCCCAAATCTCTACCCACACTGACACCGAACAGCACCAATTTGATTGTAGCAATACAAGAATTATTGGCCATGCTACCACCCGCCACGCACGGTAGTTTGTTGAAGTCTGGCACTCCACAAGCAATTCCATCAACAGACACATTGACCTACAACTAGCCTACAAACCCCTGAGAATACAAATCAACCGCACAACCAACCAGCGACAGCACCAACCCTCAAACAACCCACACACACACACCAACCAGCACTTCATCTCCCAAAGACCCTCACCTGACACGACCTCCCCATCACAAGACCTTCACCTGACGTGACCCACATCTGACCAATCACAAGACCCTCACCTGATGTGACCCTCCCATCACAAGACCTACTGACTACACAAAGCCCTTATAAGCAGAAGAACACTGATACTGACATTCCCTAAATTCTGCTGAAGATGTTACCTAGCCTGGTAATGAAACATTTGGAAACCAACCCACAAGCTCGGAGAATGAACCTCCACCCTCACAATAAGTAACGGATGGAAACTTATGAAAGAGAGATCCAACCTAGAACTAAGAAGAAATTTCCTGACAGTGAGAACAAATAATCAGTGGAACAGGTTGCCTTCAGAAGTTGTGGGTGCTCCAGTACTGGAGGTTTTTAGGAAGACATTGGAGACCCATTTTGCAGAATAGTATATGGTCTCCTGCTTGAGCAGGGGGTTGGACTAGAAGACCTCCAAAGTCCCTTCCAACTCTATTATTCTGTTATTCTATTAAAAGAGGCAACCTGGCTTTTGTCAGCATAATGCTGCCATTTTTCATATCAGTATGCTGGCTGGGGAATTCTGGGAGTTGAAGTCCACATATCTTAAAAGCTTCCAAGGTTGAGAAACACTATTTTATACTACAGAGCGATCACTGGATAAATAAATCACTAATTCAAGCTTTTCTTCAAGAAATATCTTTTTTTTGATGAGAAAATGAAACATGAAAACACCAAGCCCATGCCCCCAAAACTTACTCTGGATTTCAATGACATTCTCCAATGTGGCTATGGCATTTGCATTGGGTTTTTGTTGCAAAAGAGCTTGATCCAGCTGTTCCAACTGCAACAAAGGAAACTCAAGAGTTTAGTTGCTTGCTTTCACATCTGGCTAGCAATCATGAGAAAGGAAAAATAGTTCAAATAAAGAGGCACACAAGGGTGGATGAGAAAATGATTGGGAAATGGCAGCAAAAAAGCCAAAACAAATTCTACTTCCATTTCCCACAAAGCCTTCAAGTACCATTCCATCCACTTAATGTTGTGAATATATGAGCTTTGTTTCTATTTCTGTTTGAGATTTGTTTTTTTCTATTTCTTTTTTCTTATGTCTTTGATATTCATTAATAAGGTACCTGTGCTTAAATGTAGCAGTCTGCATGTCTCTTTGTGCTCTGCCTCTAATATTGGTATACTGTATATATGAGATATCATAAAAATAAATGTATATATTTTGCTTTAACATTCCCATTTCCCCCCCACGGCTTCTGCACTTCTAGAAACTTGACATTTTTATGCCTACATCTCATAAACTCTGCACATCTATCTAAAATAGATCTGCATTTTCCCATCTATCCATGTTCGCAACTGGTTTATTTTATTTTATTCTATAACTTGGATTATAAGAGACCTTCCTATTTATATAGCTCCATTTTCCACACTGGAAAATAGATATTTTGTCAATTTCAGGATAAGCCTTATGCAGATACCACTGAAGAGGTTAATAGTCAACTGAGTGATTTTGTTTCTGTCATGGACATGTTCCTTCCTACAGAATAGTCCTTTTTAAGATACATTATTAGAGGCTTGCTTACCTGACACACAGGAGAGGGCCTATATTTGGGCCTCATTCACTCAGCGTTTAGAATATTTGTAAAGATGTTCTTTTGCGAGGCTTTAACAAGTGATTAATTTTTGTCTTGATTTTAATACTTTTAAATTACTAATTCTTGCAATAATTTTTAGCTACCTTGAGCTTTGCTTGAATAGAAAGGTGGGCTATGAATTAAACAGTTACATTTAAAAATGTATTCTTAATCAGAAACTGACATGCATTAATGTGTCAGGGCAGTTATGCTTTTATTCATGTTTCTCATTTACAGCTCTACCCTGTTGAATGCCAGTTCTCTTTTCAAAAGCATGAACAAAATCACAGCCAACCATTGTTGGAAACTTTTGATCCATTCCAAGCCCCTGATTGAGACTTTCCCAGCACCTACATTCATGTGCTACCTGTACTCACCTCAAGGCCAAGCAAGGCAGAGACACAGACTTCAGAGGCATCACAGATGGCAGTCAGGTCATGACCACCTTCTAAAGCTAGGATAACACACCCATCTGCCAGTTTCATTAGTTGTTTGGTCAGGTGCCCAAAACCTACATGACCAAGAAGGAAACATGAATTAGTGATTTCTGCTTTAGATTTTACATTGCTCTCCATCTTCCATCTCTGCTAGAAACTGAAGAAAGTCATGGATGTCTATTGTGATGAAAAACAGTATCCTCAACATTTATGAAAACAGTGATGAAGCTATTTAGAGCTTGGAAGCAGGGTAAATAGTCTCTAAGCTACTACCCAGGAACATCTGTGCTCTGTGTTTTTAATAATGCTTGTATGAGACATACAACTCAAAAAATCAATGAGGTAGAGATAAATTATCTCCATGGAGAAATTATCAGAGATAAAAAGAGCTGCAACTCCAACTATTGTAGCATCATCAGAACGTGTGGAGAGACTATAGCTCAGTAATACAATATACAAGCTTTTCTTTGCACTGGCAATTAAACAGTTTTCAGGTAACGAGGCTGGGAAAAGCATGTCAGAAAAGCTATTACTTGTAAAGAGGAGATGATGAGCAATCTGAATTACTATCAAAAAACATCCTCCTATATACATACTGGTGCTGGAACTCTATAATTTAAATGGCTTTTGCTAAGGTTAAGAAACCTGTGTTCCTCCATATTTGCTGAACTACAATTTCCAGCATTCTTGGCTAGGTTAATTAGCACTGCTAGAACTGTAATTTAGCAGAATTTTGAGGGCCACAGATTCCCTATTTCTATCTATCAGAACAGTTTGCATGAGTTATAATGGAAATATTTCTAAAATATGCAGAGGTAGGTAGAGATGTATCATCTCCCTTGGTTATTTACATTAATGTTTTAAGAGCTATTCTGACTAGGCAACAACCTCACCTCATGTTTACTGTCAAAATGAGGCAGGGCTTGCTTGGCAACTAAAGCCATTCCATGGAGTGGTGGGGAATAGAAGATGATTTTTCCCAACTTAGTGGCTTCCAGTTCTCATAATGCTGAATGTATTAAGGGTCCTGTTTCCTGGCTATATTGCAACTGGCCAAGTATCTCAGCTGCTATGTATATTTATTTTGAATATTTTTATTGTTTTTTTTATCATTTTAAAATGTTTTTTGTGTTTTAATTGTAATATATTTTTTGAATCGTAAGCCACCCAGAGTCATAGACTGAGATGGGAAGTTACAGAAATTGAATAAATAAATAAATAAACCTTGGCCAGCATGACCATTTCCCAATGGACAAGTCTGGACTAAAATGGATGTAGGTAATAGTAAGTAGGTATGGAATCAGTCTGTGCTTGGCTTGGAGGCACTAGGAATCTTAAGCAAACCACTGTACTTTGAGCTCCACAGTAGACATTATTTGGGATATCAATGTCACTGACAAAATTTTTGTTGTTTTATTTATACCACTATAGATATATATGGTTTCTCCCAGAAAGAGGTAAAGCTGTTCTATTGGAAGAAGACACCAAAAGAACAGAAGCCTGGGATGCAAATAATGAAAAATGAAATATGGAACATAGGAAAAACATATAAATAAATGTTGAGGGGAAAAACACAGAATGTAATATTAAGTCCTATGGCACTGTAGCCTACCATTAGGCTATCATTAGAGGTCATCTTCACAAACAAAACAATAAAAATATCAAGATGAAAGCATATTCAAAATAGTTGATTTGAGGTATACAATGGACAATACACAACAGAACTGAGCTGGGTACAGTTATATTCATACCTTTCTCAACTGTGAATAGTTTGCTCTATTTAAAACTGGGAAAGGACCCTCCCCCATGTTCCTCAAACTCACATTTGGCTGTGACGGAATATCCACCCAACGGGGACAAGTGTCCCTCAACAGCATCGAAGCCAGCAGAAACAAGGACCATATCTGGGGAGAACTCGTGGGCTATAGGCATCACCACAGTCCTGGAGGACACAAAATAGCTCTCAGATTTCTCTTAGGAAGAGGAGGCAGGACAGCATTAGCTCTGGATCAACTGCAATGTATGGATTAGAAAAATTCCAGCCATTTCAGCCTTCCCATCTGAGCCTTTGTAACTTCCTCCAATGCACTTAACTAAACTGAGCTACATATCTGTAGACAAGCCTTCCTCAACTTGGTACCATTCAGAATTATAACTTCCACAGTACATTATTGTGGCTTTTGGCTATGAATGCTAGAAATTATGTCTTGTAATCCAACACAACTAAAGAGAAGTGAGTTGGGGAAGGCTGCTACAGATTATTCAAGTCAGAGATGGAAAACAATCAGGGGATATTAGAAGGTTCCTCCTAATTGTACTAAACAATTTCTAGAGTGGGAGCTATGTTAGTCTGTTGAAGCAAAACCAACAAGCAAATCTTGTGACCCCTGAAACACCTTTTTATGGCATAACTTAAGCTTTCTTGAATGAAACCAATGGTCCACAAAAACAAATGTTATAAAATATTTATGAGGCCAGCTCTACCAATAGACAGAGGTGGTCATCTCAAGCATCAAATGCTAAGTGGCAGCAGAACATACTAAGAGAGAACTGTGGAACACATAGCCTGTCTTAGTTGCTCCTAATGCAGTGACCTTCAAACACAGTGAAAAAAACTGTCCCACTGCCAGAGTTGAAGTGGGAAGGAGGGCCAGCTTATTTTCATCTCATTAGGAAATGTCTTGGACTATGCAGTTGTTTAAAGTTCCTAAGACAATTTTGCCTCCTGGAAGTGTCGCCACAAGGGCCCTTACTAAGAGACAGATGAAGAAATAAATTTGACAGGATTATGACACTATTGTCATCATGTAATCTTTACTTTGTTTACCTCATAACAACTTTAAGGAATTTATGCAAAATTCCCTCTAGAGGCTGGGACAACTGAAGCCAAGACAACTATGTCCAAGGCCAATCTCACTGGACTTTCATATACTGTAGTTGGAGAGGAGGGAAGGGAAATCATGGGAAATCATAAACTTTCTTTTGTGGCCTGCAGAGTCACAAACTGTAACACTGACTTTTAGCAGCAAATTGCTGAAAAGTGAATGTGGAATTTCCCATCACTTTCCAGCAGCAAATACATTAAAACGTGTGTAAGTCTTAAAGGATGTAGATGAAGTTCACCAAAATAACCATTAAAAAATCCTAAGTAGTACAACCTCTACCCATTCAAATCAGTGACACCCTAACTGCCGCAAACCCTGTCCCTGGGGCCGAACAATGTCTGGAATACCATGAATCACTTCCTTTCAGAATAATCATTTCTGGAAAATGACAAACCACCCCTTGGCACATTCCAGGAAAAAACATTCTTATTTACTCTGGATAACAACCCTACCTGAAGGCTGTCAGATATTCCACATCACCAATAGAGGGATCCACACCACCAGTCCAGGCAATGTTTACATTGTAACCTACACCCATCCCATTGCCCACCTGGAAGAAAGAAACATGGTGGATAACAAAAGCCCCCAGCCACAGGGTTTACCATTCAGAGAGCTGTCAAGGTCTGGGAGGAAAAATATATAGGTATAAGTCCCAGAGAGGGGAGCTTCTGGATTCTGTTACTGGATTCTAGTGGGTAGCAATGAGCAGGATATCTCCTGAGAATTGTTAATCTTGAAGTATGGCAGTGGGTGGCCAGATTAGTACAAGGGATGTACAGATTAGTATGAATTTGGTTTCAGTCAATGTTATATGCATTTAAGTATTAGACAGTTATGGTACATTTTATATAAACTATTTTTAAAATGGTCTAGTGGTTAAGGCATCAGGCTAGAAACCAGGAAACTGAGTTCTAGTCCCACCTTAGTCATGAAAGCTGACTGGGTGACTTTGGGTCAGTCACTTTCTCTCAGCCCAACTCACCACATAGGGTTGTTGTTGTGGGGAAAATAGGAGGAAGAAGGAATATTAGGTATGTCCACTGCCCTGAGTTATTTATAAAAATAATAAAGGCAGGATAAAAAAATGTAAAAAAATTGTTTGTAATTCACTCACAATTTAGTAGTCAAATATACATGTTTTGTGCATAATGTTTCCTAAAATACGGGGATTTTTGGTACACAATCTTTCAAACATCTACTTTTTGTGTGAGGGTGGAGGTTCGTTCTCCGAGCTTGTGGGTTGTTTTCCGAATGTTTCGTTACCAGGCTAGGTAACATCTTCAGTGTCAGTGTTGGTGTTCTTCTGCTTATAAGGGCTTTGTGTGGTCAGTAGGTCTTGTGATGGTGAGGTCACATACACTTTTTGTGTATCCAGTGTGTGTGCTCTCTCTCGTATATAATGTCAGAGAAGCAAATTAATTGAGACCAATGTTAACAAACTTCATGAATTATGTTTATGCTGTGACAGATTCCATTTTGTAAGATCATCCCCATGTTTTGCTTGTAAAGATATACACAGCAAATCTGTCTCCTATTGATATTTGTTCTGGAAATACAACCCTCTCAGAAAGTCAGCGGAGAACTGCCAGCCATCCTCCTTTCCAAGCTCTGCCCACATAAAATGGCATCTTCATAACAAGAAAAAAATCAATAACTTTTTCTTCTCTGTCTTGGGATTCAAAATTTCTCTATGTGGCTACATAGAGTGAATATAGAGGGCCCTCCTTGCTAGTTCCAACAGAATATTTGCACTACATATCTTCTTCTCTTTTTACCCTTTTTTTCTTTCTTTTTTTGCTCCACTGAAACAAAAAGATGGCACCCAATTCAAGGTGGAGTTTTATCTCTCCCTTCATATTTCTGGAACACTTTGGGATTTAAAAAATAACTAAGTTTTTTACCTACATATTCCAAGCTGGTTCCAGCTTCAGCACCTCTTGTTCTACAAAATCAGATTCAAAAAAATAAAGGAGCACACATACCTCTTCAGGAGCTCCACTGCCTGGGAAGAAATTGCCACTGTCATAGCGATGGAGGGAGATGTAAAGCACACTGGGATCACTGTAGAATGCCTGCTGGGTCCCATTGCCATGATGGATATCCTGCCAACACAAAGTAGAACATGAGTAGAAGAGTCAGCTTGGTATCAAAACCATGGCACATGTAGGCAGCAACGAATCTCACAGTTCTCTTCAATTATGTTTGTGGACATCAGTTTTTTAAAAAATGTACCTTTGTAAACTCACAAAATCACCAAAGCTCACAAGATGTTGGTGTTTTCACATAACTTGCAAGAGTTCAGAGAAGAATGCCAAAATTTCACAAGTTTAACATTCACACACAAGATTCTGATGTTCTCACAGAATTATGCTAAATATTAGGCACCATGATATCTCACTGTTTTAAATAACTGCATGACGAATCTGTGCATCTGAAAAAGGTGCTGATGCCACCTTATCAAAGATAAGGCCCAATTCAGTATAGATATAGTATTCAGGGTGGACATTGGAAGTTCATGTCAGAAGAGCTTCAGCAGAAATCCATGAGGGAAGACAAAGAGCCTAAAGCCAAATCTTATTAAGACAGTAAATGATCACTGAAGCAAAAAGAGAAAAAGCCTTACCCAATCCAAAATGAGGATTTTACTTATGGCAAGTTTTTGTTGTAGAAGCTTAGCAGCAATGGCAACAGAGTTGAAGAAGCAGAAGCCCCTAAACAAAATCAAAAGGAAGAACGGCATTATTGGACCTGGGCAGATGACAGATGAGCAGCTTAAGAACTGATATACTGTACCAGAATAGCCCCCCCCCCAAGCCCAACACTCTCCATTACAGTGGGTACCAGATTTCATGGAGAAAGGCATGCTCATTGGTAGAGTATCTGTCTAGGTGATTCCAGCAGGTCCTAGATTCAATATCTCACCCTTCCAATTAGTGCTGGGATAGAGCCTTGCCTAAAACCCTAGAATGCTCCTGTCACTAAATAAAAAGATGATACTTCAGTTTGGTACCAAGTGGCATCTATTTGTATTCGACCTTTAAAAATGCAATAGAATAGAATAGAATAGAATAGAATAGAATAGAATAGAATAGAATAGAATAGAATAGAATAGAATAGAATAGAATAGAATAGAATAGAATAGAATAGAATAGAATTAGAAGGGACCTTGGAGGTCTTCTAGTCCAGCCCCCTGCACAAGCAGGAGAACCTATACCATTTCAGAAAAGTGACCGTCTAGCCTCTTCTTAAAAATCTCCAGTAATGGAGCACCCACAATTTCTTTATATATATAGTACATAGTACATATCACATTCCTTTCTCTGTAACTCGTTTTTCTAACCATTGATAAAAATTGTCCCATGTTCTAAAGTATACTGAATCTTCTTTCTCTTTTATCTTCAATGTCAATCTGTCCATTTCTGCACAATCTAAGATTTTCTTAATTAATTCTTCCTCCGTTGGTAGGTTTTCATTTTTCCAATATTGAGCAAATACTATTCTTGCTGCAGTTAATACATGTAAAATTAAGTATATACATTCTTTCTCATAGTTTCCTACTATTATGCCTAACAAAAACAATTCTGGCTTAAAGTCTATATGTTTTTTAATAATTTTCTCTAACCATATGTATATTCTTGACCAAAATCTTTTAGCTTTAGGGCATGTCCACCAGATATGATAGAAAGTGCCTGGTTTTTGTTTACATTTCCAACACTTATTAGACATTTTTTAAAATATTTTTGCTAATCTCACCGGTGTTAAATGCCATCTATAAAACATTTTGTATAAGTTTTCTTTATATGTTGCCGCTTTCGTTATTTTAGAGTTTCTTTCCCATAAGCTTTGCCACTTTTCTAATTCTATATTATATCCAAAGTTCTTTGCCCATATTATCATTGTTTCTTTTACTTGTTCCTCTTCCATCTTTAAGCTTATCAAATATTTGTAAAGTTTTTTAATCAGTTTTTCATCTGTTTTCAGCAATATCTGGTCAAATTCTGTCTGTTCTTTGTAAAATCCCGTTGTTTTAACATCTTTTTCGTATCTCGTTTGAATTTGTAAATATGGCCACCATGATAAATCAATACCCTGCTCTTCTAAATCTTGTCTATACTTCGATTTCCCTTCATTGTCCAAAATATCTTTATAGGTCACAACGTTCTCATAGTTAATCAAGTTTGGGTAAGCAAACGCTTCCATTGTTGAAAGCCATCCAGGTATTTTAATATAAATTTTCGCTTTTATTTTTTCCCATTCTAAGAAAAGTGCATTTCTTATATAATGATTTTGAAAATATCTATGTATTTTATTCTTCCCATACCACAGAAAGGCATGCCATCCCAATTGTAGGTCATGCCCCTCTAGGTATAGTAATCTTTTGTCTCTAAGCATTATCCACTCTTTTATACATGTTAATATAGTTGCTTGGTAATATAACGTCCAGTCCGGCAGTCCAAGTCCTCCATTTTCTTTCGCTTCTTGTAACATTTTCACTCTAATACTGGCTTTTTTTCCTTGCCAAATAAATTTCAGTATTATTGTGTTTAGTTCATCAAAAAAGGTTTTTCCCAATCTTATAGGTATTGTTTGAAATAAAAAAAAGTATTTTTGGTAAGATATTCATTTTCACTGTTGCTATTCTCCCCAGCATCGAAAGTTGTAGATTTTTCTACTTTTCCAGATCTAATTTTATTTGTTTTAATAATCTTACGTAGTTATCTTCTTTAATTGTTGCACATCTTGCTGTTAGATGGATTCCCAAATATTTAACTTTTTTAACTATTTGGAGGTTTGTTTTTTTTGCTAGTTGATTTTTCTGTTTTTCTGTAAGATTTTTAGTTAACACTTTAGTCTTTTCTCTATTTATTTTCAACCCTGCCATTTCTCCAAATTCTTCTATTTTCTCCATAAGCTTGACGCTTGTTTCAAGCGGTTCTTCTAGTATAAAAACCAAGTCGTCTGCAAATGCTTATAGTTTATATTTTTCATCTTTTATCTCCAGTCCTTTAATTTCTATATCTTGCCTGATGTTTCCATTCAATACTTCCAGTGTTAATATAAATAGTAATGGGGATAGTGGACATCCCTGTCTTGTGCCTTTTTTAATATTAAAATTTTCTGTAAAATCTCTATTTACAATTACTTTAGCTTTTTGTTATGAGTTGTTTTGATTATGTTTATAAAAAATCCTCCAAAGTCCATTTCTTCTAGTTGCTGGAACATGAATTGCCAATTTACGTTATCAAACGCCTTCTGTGCATCTAGAAATATTAATGCCATCTGTTTCCCTGGCTGGGTTTCATAGTACTCCAAAACATTTAGAATCATTCTTAAGTTATTTTTTATTTGTCTTTTAGGTAAAAAACCATTTTGGTCTGTATGTATAAATTCAGTCAGAAATTTCTTTAATCTTTCTGCTGTTATTGAGGTAAAAATTTTATAATCTACATTTAATAACAATATCGGTCAATAATTTTTTATTTGTGACAAGTCAGAATCTTCTTTAGGTATTAAAGTAATATTAGCTTCTGTCCATGTATTTGGTATTTTAGCCTCCAAAAGTATTTCATTACACAGTTCTTTCATTATTGGGCTTAATATATCTTGCAAGGATTTGTAAAGTTCTGCAGGTAGTCCATCTGGGCCCGGGGTCTTGTCATTTTTTTGCCTTTTTATGGCCTCTGTTATCTCCATCATTGATATTTTTCCATTTAATATGTTTTGAATATTCTCTGGAATTTTGGGTAGATCTGCTTTTTTTAAGTACTGCTGTATTTTTTCTTTTGAAGTTTCCTCTGTATCATAAAGTGTCTCATAAAAATCTTTGATGATTTTTTTTATTGTAACTGTATTTTTTTATTGAAACTGTAATTCACCTTTTGAATCTTGCAATTTGTTTATCAGTTTTTTCTCTTTTTCTTTTTTCAATTTATGTGCTAACCATCTCCCGGGTTTGTTAGCATTTTCAAAGAAGTTCTGTTTAGCCCTTTTAATTTGTTGAGCCATTGTTTCCGCCTCTACAAGGTTTAATTTATGTTTTATTATTACCATTTGCTTTTTAAGTGTTTTCTTTTGTGGGTCTATTTGTAATTCTAATTCTAATTTCCTAAATTCTTCCTTCAGCTTTAACTGTTGTTGTTTTCTTTCTTTGTTCTTTTTAGCAGTATAAGTTATAGCCAACCCTCTAAAATATGCTTTAGCTGTATCCCACACATTTTGAAGTGATGTCTCTTCTTTATTTATTTTGAAAAATAAAGTCCATTTCCTTTGTCGCTAGTTGTATAAATTATTTTTCTTTCAATATAGATTTGTTCAGGGACCATCTTAATTTTTTCTTGGTTCCTCTCCAAGTCATTTTTATTGGATTATTATCTGCCCAGTTATTAGTTTCTATCTCTATTTCTTGTATCATAGTGCTAAGTTCATAGGATATCCATATCATATCAATTCTAGACCATGATTTGTGTCTATTTGAATAAAATGTATATTGCAATTTTTTTGGATTTTTTTCTCTCCATAGGTCTTGAATGCAAATTTCTTCTGCCATTTAAGAAAAGGCTTTAGGTAATATATTTCTTCCTTTCTTCCCTATTTTAGTGCTTTTATAGTCCAAAGTTCCATCAGCTATTGCATTAAAGTCTCCCATTATACAAAAAAATTGATATTCCAATTCTAATATTTTTTAATGGAATTTTTGATAAAATTCTTCTTGTTTATCATTTGGTGCATATATTGCTACCATCAGTATCTGTTTTTGTTCCATCATTATTTTCACCATTAATATTCTTCCCTCTTCATATGCATAAATTTGTTTAGGGTTCATTGTTTCTTTAATATAAAAAGCTATTCCTCTTTTCTTTTGTTGTGCTAATGCAAAATGGAGTTTACCAATTTTCGGTTGCTCTAACAATTTATAGTGTTGTCTCTTAATATGTGTTTCTTGGAGGCAAATTATATCTATTTTTAATTTTTGTAGTCATGTAAAAAAAATATTCCTTTTTGAGGGGGAGTTCAGTCCGTTTATATTCATTGAAAGGATCCCATTTTCCTCTCCATCTCTTTCAATTATATCTAGGTCTTAATCTTCTAGTCAATAATAATAATAATATAATAATAATAATAATAAAGTTGGAAGGGACCTTGGAGGTCATCTAGTCCAACCCCCTGCTCAGGCAGGAAACCCTATACCATTTCAGACAAATGGCTGTCCAGTCTCTTCTCAAAAACTTCCAGTGTTGGAGCATTCACCGCTTCTGGAGGCAGGTTGTTCCACTGGTTAATTGTTCTAACTGTCAGGAAGTTTCTCCTTAGTTCTAGGTTGCTTCTCTCCTTGATTAGTTTCCATCCGTTGCTTCTTGTCCTGCGTTCAGGCTCCTTGGAAAATAGCTTCACTCCCTCTTCTTTGTGGCAGCCCCTGAGATATTGGAACACTGCTATCATGTCCCCCCTCGTCCTTCTCTTCATTAAACTAGACATACCCAATTCCAGCAACCGTTCCTCAGTCCCCTAATCATCTTTGTTGCTCTTCTCTGCACTCTTTCCAGAGTCTCAACGTCTTTTTTACATTGTGGTGACCAAAACTGGATGCAGTATTCCAAGTGTGGCCTTACCAAGGCATTGTAAAGTGGTATTAATACTTCATGTGATCTTGATTCTATCCCTCTGTTAATGCAGCCTAGCACTGTGTTGGCCTTTTTGGCGGCTGCAGCACACTGCTGGCTCATATTTAAGTGATTGTCCACTAGGACTCCAAGGTCCCTCTCACAGTTACTGCTATTGAGCAAGGTACCCCCTATACTATACCTGTACATTTGGCTTTTCTTGCCTAAATGTAGAACCTTGCTTTTTTCGCCATTGAATTTCATTTTGTTAGATAGTGCCCAGTGTTCAAGTCTTGTCCAGATCATTCAGATCTTAAGAAGTCTTCCTGGAGTGTGGCTATTCCGGCCAGCTTGGTGTCGTCTGCAAATTGATGATTTCACCATCTATCCCCGTCAAAATCGTTGAGAGATGTTGAAGAGACACTGGGCCCCAGAACAGAGCCCTGGGGCACCCCACTAACACACTTCCCTCCAGTAGATGCGGTTCCAGTGAGACACACGCTGAGTAAGGGCCGGTCAGCCAGCTACTGATCCCATTGGTGTGATGCCTGTCTAACCCACATTTTTCTATCTTATCAAGTAGTAGGTTGTGATCTACTTTATCAAATGCCTTACTGAAGTCCAAGTAAATTATATCCACAGCATTCCTCTGATCCACTAATTTTGTCATTTGGTCAAAAAATGCAATAGATTTGTCTGGCATGATCTGTTTTTGACAAACCCATGTTGGCTTTTAGTAATGACTTTGTTTGCCTCTAGATGTTCGCTGATTCGTTGTTTGATTATCTTTTCCAGAATCTTCCCAGGTATTGAGGTCAGGCTGATAGGTCTGTAGTTTCCTGGGTCCATTTTTCCCCCTTTTTTGAAGATGGGAACTACATCAGCTCTTTTCCAGTCCTCCGGTAGTTCCCCAGTGCTCCAGGATCTTTGAAAAATATAGTTCAATGGTTCTGAGATCACATCTGCCAGTTCCTTGAGAACCCTGGGGTGTAATCCATCTGGTCCTGGTGATTTGAACTCGTCTAAGCTGGACAGGTGCTCACTTACCGTTTTCTTGCCTATCTTAACTTGCGTTTCTATTCTGTTTTTTTTATATATATATATTTTATTGGATTTTTATAGGGGTGGGAAGGTTACATCAAAGTGCTTAGGAAACAACGTGGAGATGGGTACATCAAACATCCAACAGAAAAATCATAAATATATAGCTCAAATTAATTCATTATAAGTTCCCTCTCTATTTCCCTCATATAATATTACATATTCAAATTAATACATTTCTAAATAAAATTCAAGCAATCCTATCAGACATCAATCACGTTTCAGTTATAAAGATCCGAATCCTGTTTTTAGGCTTTACTAATTTACAGTTACCATATTCCAATTAGCCTTAAATAAACATATTATTAACACTTCGGGTATCCCTCATTTCCCTTTTCCTTAACATAATAATTATATCTGAAATGAATATATTATTCCCACAATAACATGCTTATGTTTTATTCATTAATACCATTTCTTCTCTTGTCACCAATCCCTCTTATTCTCCTTCTATTACAAAATAATTACCTTATTTGAAATAAAAATATCAGTCCAAAAGATACATTTCTATCTATTTTAAATATATATTCTATCAATCAATCTATATCTATAAAAAGTCTTTTAACCCAGTAGGTATTTCTCAGCACTTCAGATTGGTCAAAGTTCTCTTCCCTTTCTTCTAGTGGCCTTTGAATGGTGTAGGCAGTTTTATTCCATGTTGTAATTACTAGTTGATTATCCACGTTATCACAATTTTCAGTAACTTGTATCTGGGTGTCAGTCTCTATTGGTTTTGACAATTCAGGCATCTCAGTTAAAGTTATTCTTTGATCATCAGGCTTCTCCATAAATTGTATATGGGGTTGTGTAAAGTTGATTTGTTCAATGGTTTCCACAATTTCTCCTGGTATAAGTTCATGTTTGAGTTGTAAGTATGGTTTCTCTTTAGGTTGTATATGTTGCTCAAAGGCCTCTTTGGAGCCACTCTGCTCCCTCTCCACTGTTCTTCGGCCTATATCTTGATCTGTCAAAATTTGAGAGTAAGATTTCGTGTACTCCGTAGCTTCCAAGATTTTTTCCAGTATAAGTTCATAATCAAGCTGTGGGCAAGATTCCTCCATCTCAGTGGTGAAAGGATCTTTTAATCTTTTAGTGAAGGCTATATTTAGTAAAAGTCAACAAATATTCACCTCCAATTCCTAGTAGGCAAAATCACCACCCAGCTGTTTCAAGTTATCTTTACCCTTATCATCTTTTGAAGGTCAGAGCCATCCTCCAGCAAGAAAATATATAGTTGCAGTAACACTTTTCGTCACAAGATGTCCTCAGTAGGCTATAAAGTCTTTCTTTCCAAGTTAATAGATTTTTTGTTTTTCACATTAAAAAAGTAAAAAAAGAAAGGCCTCTCCAGGATAGTAAATAGCGTAGTTATAATAGTAATGATCAAAAGTAGAAATATTTTCAGGGTCCCTCAGTATTCCAAGAGTTGAATAGTCAATAAAAAATTAGCTGTTTTATTTTTTTTTCAGTTTCCAAAGCTGTTTTTCCCACAGTGTCAAAACGCTGCTCTCTCACAGCAGGGAAGTAATTCAAATTCAAAAGCTTTTTACAGGAGAGTAATTAGGGAAAGAGGGGGAAGGAAAGGTCTCACCCGGATTCTCCACGGGGGTTCTTTGTGCTTAGCTGTTCTTCTGGCTTTCGGCTGGCGCAGCGAAGTGATCGTCCATTTTACTGGGCGATCTTTTCTCCGACGGCCCTAAGGAGCTGGCTCGGACCGAGGAAGGAGCTGCCGCCCTTCCCCCATCGATGAGGGCCTCCTCAACGGTGGTCGCCCCTCCAGGGCGACTTTCGACCCGATTAAGGGTCTACCGGCGGAGGGAAAAACAGCCGGTGGAGAGACGAGGCTCTCCTTGCGACTGCGTCTGCTGCGGGTCCGGAACCGGAAGCCTCTATTCTGTTTTTTTTATGGCACTATTTTTAGTAGGTTGGTCTGTTTTTTCCCTTTGTGTAAAGACAGATGCAAAAAAATGAGTTAAATAGTTCTGCTGTCTCCCTGTTGCTTGTCACCTTCTTGCCACTTTCACCCACTAATGGACCAATCATTTCCTTCACTTTTTTCTTGTTTTTTACATGTTGAAAGAAGCTTTTTTTGTTATTTTTGACTTTGGTCGCAAGCCTTAGTTCATTTTGAGCCTTAGCTTTCCTCACTTCATCTTTGCAGGCTCGGGCTATTTGCTGATATTCTGACTTAGTTATGTGCCCCTCTTTCCACTTTCTATACTTGTCCTTTTTATCTTTCATTTATCAGAGAGTTCTTTATGCAGCCATGCTGGTTTCTTTTGAGAGCTGTTATTTTTCCTCTTTGTTGGTATTGTGCTAGACTGGGCTTTTATTATCTCACTTTTCAAAATTTCCCAAGCTTCTTGAGTTGTTTTCCCCTTGAGGATTCTCATCCATGGAATCCTTCCCAAGCCCTCTCTAAGTTTATTGAAATTAGCTCTCTTAAAGTCCAAGACTCTAGTTTGACTGTGTTCTATTGCTTGTGCTTCCATAATGTTGAATTCCAATATTGCATGATCCCTTCCTCCCAAAGTTCCTGTGGCTTCAACATCTTCTATCATTTCATCTCTGTAGTGAGAATTATATCCAAATGGCTAATCCCCTAGTTCCCTTCTCTACTTTTTGGAGACAAAGTTGTGCTAGGTTTGCAAGGAATCTGTTTGATCTTCCTTGGTGCAGAGTTGTCTCCCAGTTGATGTCAGGGTAGTTAAAGTCCCCCATTACTATTGTGATGTGCTTCCTACATACCTTAGTTAGCTGACTAGCAAAAAGTTCATCTATTTCCTCTGTTTGGTTGGGTGGTCTATGGCAATGTCATTTCCCCCCCCCTTTTATATTGACCCAAATGCATTCAAGACAGTTTTCATCATTGTTGTGCTCTATTTCTGTACAGATGTAGTTATTTCTTACATATAGAACAACTCCTCCTCCTCTTTTATTTGGTCTGTTTCTTTTAAATAATTTAAATCCCCCTAGCTGTGTGTTCCATTTGTGGGTTTCATCCCACCATATTTCCGTAATGGCAACAATATATCTGCCCTCATTAACCTGAATTTCTAGTTCACCCTGTTTGCTGTTCATACTCTGTGCGTTGGTGTATAGACATTTGAGTCCTTTATGACTGATCCTGTGTTTACTTTCTACGTAACCTGTGTGGTGCCTGAGTTCCCCTGTTGTCTTACCGCCTATTTGGTTAGTGCACTTTGTGTGGCACTCGCTGTTAGAAGCTTGATTTTGCTTGACAGCAAGGTTGATATTCTTGTCCACACACACATCTATGTTACATGCACTGTTAGCCCTATAATTTTTAGATTGCCGGGGACAGGGATGTTCTGTATCAATTAACTCACTGTCCCCGCTGTTTAGTTTAAATATTCCTCCAGAAAATCTGTGAATTTATAGCCGAGTAACACAGTCCCTTTCTTTGATGGATGCAAACCATCTCTGTTGTACATTTTTTCATTGGACCAGCTACAGACATCGTGACTAATATATCCAAAGCCTTCCCCTTTACACCACTCCTTTAGCCACATATTGAATTGTGCTATACGCTGGCCTTTTCCATTTTGCTCCTTATATACTGGTAAAACTTCTGAAAAAGTAAGGCTACAGCCTATTCTGCTAAGTTCCTGCCCCAAGCTCTGGAAATCGTTCTGCACAGAGAGTACATCTTTTTGGGACAGATCGTTAGTGCCAAGATGTACAATAGCCTCCACATCACAGTCCTTGCTGGCATTCTTGATTATTTTAGAAATACGCTTCTTGTCCCTACTGGCAGTAGCACCTGGAAGACACCTGACCTCTTTTGAAACCACTGTGTCCTTACCTAAATTTACATCCCTTATAATTGAATCACCTACCAGAAGGTGGCTTCTCTTTTTGGATGCCTTTCTGTTCTTGCATGACTGATGTGTAATACCTGATTCACACTTCTCCCTGTCAAAAACAAGTTCTTCATCTCGGACCACCATCCCCTGCTTATTTGAGTTATCATCACAAATACCTTTACCTGTCTCCTTAATGTCCCTATTAAGGTCAGCAAGGGTATTGTATCTGTTGTGCAGGGACACAGCGAAAGCTTTGCGTTTATCGTTCACAGCTCTCACCCTGCCAGATCCCACGGTTGTCCACACTGCCCTTCTCCTGCAGGATCTTTGTGGTAGAGGGGGCTGATAGCGCGGAGGCTCGGTAGAGTAGTGGGACTGAACTGGACACCTAATTTCTGCCTGAAGAGCACAGATTACAGACCCTAGATAAATAATCTGTCCTTGTAGACTAGTGATTTGTTTACAGATAGGACAGTTTCCAAGTTTGAAAAGGGTACTGCGAAAGACAGCTGCAAAGCAAGTGTTGCACTGAACTAAGCCATTCTTAGATACAGGGAATCTCAGACACACTTGCCCTGAATGTACCACTGCTTTTGATTTTTAGTTATATAATTCATGCGTCGTTAGGAGTGCGGGCCGCTACCTTTCTGTTGCAGTCTTAGTAAAGCCTCTCAGCAGCTCTGGGCAGTTTAAATACAGCAGTTTAAATATAATGGAGATCCAATCAGGGCCCCAGCTACCTTTCTGTTGCAGTCTTAGTAAAGCCTCTCAGCAGCTCTGGGCAGTTTAAATACAGCAGTTTAAATATAATGGAGATCCAATCAGGGCCCCAGCTACCTTTCTGTTGCAGTCTTAGTAAAGCCTCCCAGCAGCTCTGGGCAGTTCTGTCTCTGTTCTCTTGGTCTTGCCCCTTCTTCTGTATATATATTTTTAGTTTCTTCTTCTTCTCTTGGTTTGCCTGCTCCTTCTGTTACTGTCTCTTCCTGTCTCTTTATTTCTCTCGTTGTACCAGATTCAAAATCACCCCCTTCCATGAACGCTTTATGGTTGTCATAGAATTCCATTGCTTTAAGTGGCGTGTCCAGTCTATATCTTTTCGTATTCCAATAAACTAAAATCCCTTCTGGGATCAGCCATCTAAAGTTGACTCCTTTTTCAATTAATTTTCTGGTTAAGAATTGATATTCTCTTCGGGACTCTCTTATTCTCCTAGGAATCTGTTTGAGGACTACAATTTCTTTTCCTTTGTATTTCAAAGGGTCATCTCTCACTCTTCTCAGGATCTCATCTCTTATAGATCTTTTAAGAAATCTAACATGTACTTCTCTAGGAACTTTATTTCTTCTCGCGTAATTTGAGTTGACTCGGTATATTTGATCTGATTCTCCTTCCATTTCCTGTTTGCCAATTCCTAATGCGTCTGCCAATAATTCCGTTATCAGGTCTAGAAGATCCTTTTCCTTATCTTCCATTATATTTTGAAATCTTAACAAATATGAGGCTGTTTCCCGATTTCTAATGCATCAGCCAGTAATTCTGTTATCAGGTCTACAAGGTCCTCTTCCTTGTCTTCCATTATGTTTTGAAATCTTAAAATGTAAAAAGCCTTTTCCATTTCCATAACTGCTATTGAGTCCTCTAGTTCTCCGTTTATTTGCATCAATTTCTGATTTTCATCTTTTAATTCTAATTTTTGGTCGACCTCTGTTGATTTATCTTCTATTTTTTGAATCCTTTGTTCATTTTTTGTGACCATCTGCTTAAAATTTTCAAATTGAGAGTCCATATTATTAATTTTTTGGTTCATTTTTTCAAGGTCAGTTTTCATCTCCTCATGGTTTTTCGTTGTAGCTGCCATATGAGTGGCAATTGCCTCTTTAATTGCTTGTAATGTCACTTGTGTCTCTTTCTGGAAGTTGTTAGCCTTTTCTTGTTGAAGCATTGTATCAATTAATCTCTGATAAACTGGACTTGCAGAAGCAGAGGAGGGGGCAGAGGGTACTTTTTTGCCAGCTTTAGTTAAATTCGGGACGCTCATTTTGTTCCTCGCCCTCAAGTCTTTTAATCATACTTTATAATCCACCAAGAAGTTCAAAGTTGATAGTCCCTTTCCAATTTGAAATTTAAAAAAATTGTAATCCAATAGGAGAGATAAAAAAAAATCACTCTGTCTCAAAACAGCTTGTAAAATTCCAGGTTAAGCTGTATTTGTAATCCAAGGAAGTCAGATGACTTCAAAACAATTTGTACTTTTAATTATCATCCATCCTGTAGAGAAAAGCAACCCAAAGAGATTCTTCTCTTTTTCCAGCCACAATCTCCAGGCCTGTAGATTTCAAGGACATCAAAGAGTTTAGTCTTTAAGCAATATCTGGGCGTCTAGCCAAGTTCTGACACTCCAACCACAATATCCAGATAAGGTTAGCAAGCAAGGCAAAGTGTAGTTCTTGGTTTTGCCACTAGATGTCGTTAGATGTCCATTTAGTCTTTTTCCAACCAAGATTTACAAAGTTAACAAAGTTATAGTCCGATGCTTTCCAATAAAAAAGTAAAAAAAAAGTTTACGAATATTAAAGCTCTCCAAAGTATTATCTACACAATAGTGTTGTAAATTACTTTATTTTTCCCCGGAGGCTTAAACCGCCACTTCTATTCAGGAGGGAGGAGTAAAAAATCCCTCCTCCCTTTAGCTTTGGGGATTTCTTGCTTTCAGGAGCTTTTTTCCGGAACAGGTTTTTCAGTTGTAGAAAGATAAGGAAGATAATCTCACCCAGATCAGCTGTTTTGCTATCGCTTGGTTGTAGTCGTTGGTCTCCCGGCGGTCAGCAGCTTCTGGCTGACAGCATGGGTGCGGTCAGCCTTTCTTCCTGCCGGTCCAGGGGCTTCCTTGGATCAAGCGGGTTCTCTTACCATTTTCTTGCTTATTTTAATTTTTGTTTCTAGTTTGTCTTTTGCAGTAGTTTTTTTTGGTAAGTTGGGCTACCATTTATTTTGGTGTGAAGACTGATGCAAAGAATGAGTTAAGCAGCTCTGATTTCTCTCTGCTGCCTGTTACTTCCTTGCCGTCTTTTCTCTTTAGTGGACCAATTTGATTTTTTTCTTGTTATTTATATGTTGAAAGAAACTTTTTTTTATTATCTTTGATTTCTGTTGCAAGTCTTTGTTCATTCTGAGCCTTTGCTTTCCTGATTTCATATTTGCATGTTTTGGCTGTCTGCTGATAATCAGCCTTAGTTATGTGTCCCTCTTTCCATTTTTTGTACTTGTGCTTTTTGTCTTTCAGTTTGTAAGAGAGATCTTTGTGCAGCCATGCTGGTTTCTTCTTGACTTTCTTTTCTTTTTCAGTGGTATTGTGCTGGACTGGGCTTTTATGATCATATTTTTCAGAGTTTCCCACGCTTCTTGAGTTGTTTTCCCCTTTAGGATTTTCATCCATGGAATCTTTCCTAGGTTCTCTCTGAGTTTGTTAAAATCAGCTCTTCTGAAGTTTACGACACTGGTTGGATTATTTTCTATTGCTTGTGTTTGCATTATATTGAATTCCAGTATGACATGGTCACTTTCACCCAAGGTTCCGGCAACTTCAACTCCATCACTTCTTCTCTATTAGTAAGAATCGGGTTCAGTATAGCTTTACTTCTAGTTCCCTCCTCCACCTTTTGTATGAAAAATTTGTCGGCTAGGTTGGTTAGGAATCTGTTTGATCTCCCACTCACTGCAGAGTTTGTCTCCCAGTTAATATCTGGATAGTTGAAGTCTCTCATTACTACTGTGGTATGCTTCCTACATATGTTTGTTAACTGGTTGGCAAAGAGTTCATCTATTTCTTCTGATTGGTTGGGTGGCCTGTAATATACACCTATGGCAATGTCACTTTTTTTCTCTTTTATATTGACCCATAAACATTCTGGAGGGATTTTATCTTTGATCATGTGCATTTCTGTAGATATGTAGTGTACTCTTACATATAGTGCAACTCCCCCTCCTCTTTTTGTAGATCTGTTTCACTAAAGGGCACCATAGTATGCTATGAAAATGACTTTTCTAACCTAATTACCTTTTACAAATCCATCAATTTCATTGGCTAACCACATTTTCTTATTTTAATCACTGTAGGTACTAGAACCAGAAATAAAGGCCAATCCCTTTTAAAAATTTTTTTTAATGTGAATCAATATTTTGAGTGATGCCAACTCTGCACTCTTGAGGAATTCTTGAAATAAAGATAGAATAAGTAATTATTGGTAAGTTCTCTCTGTCTCAGGTAATTTTTTAAATTTGTTTTAATCCCACCTTTATTATTTTTATAAATAACTCAAGGTGATGAACATATGTAATACTCCTTCCTCCTTCTATTTTCCTCACAACAACAGCCCTGTGAGGTGAGTTGGGCTGAGAGAGAGGGACTGGCCTAGTCACCCAGTTTGCTTTCATGGCTAAGACTGGACTAGAACTCAGTCTTCTGGTTTCTAGTCTGGTGCCTTAACCACTAGACTAAACTGGCATTTTTGATGTTTACCTTTGAATAACTATTTTCAGACTGGAAGTCCTGTTAAACTGTTGCAGCAAAAACTACATAAACTGTGGTAACAACAAAAAGATAAAATGGCATATTCTCACAGACAAAGCATATAGCTTATTTCACTAGCTTTATCTAATCAAATGGACACTGTCTATAGAGGTTATGCCATAATGAACAAGTTCCTCCTTAATATGCTGCAAGAAATCTTGACTGCCTTTGTATCTGATTTGTATGTAGTTATTATTTAAAAACTATTTTGATTGCCTTCTTCTGTACTTCTTCCAACTCTAATAAAGTAGGACAGCCAGAACTCCAGATACAGACATATTATAGATTTTTATCAGGACATTACAATATTGGCAGTTTTATTTTCATTCCCTTTCCTAACAATCCCTGGCACAGAATTTGTATTTTTCACAGGTGCTGACACTAAGTCACATTTTCACTGTGCTATCCACTATGACCTGAAGCTCTTTCCTAGTTAGAGACCACTCAGACACCATCAATGTATATGTGAAGTTGGGGAGAGGGAATGTGCAAACATGAAAACTACACGTGTAATATTAAGAAGACAGTTGAAGCATATCACAGTTGTAGAGAGTAAGGAAAATGACCTGGATGGAAATATGCAAGAACCATTACCTAAGTAAAGGGGGATGAAACAAATGAGGTAATATTCAGAAGTGGCTCAGGCAGACACCTTCCTGATTCACTGGACTATAAGGAAATATAAGGATGGGGAGAGGGTACAGCATAAGCAGACTTGCAAGATTATGTTATTATAGCTAATTTCAACAAAGGTAGTTTTAGCCTTACTGTGGAGTCAATTTCCTGGTCTGGTCTAAGTAATGGGGCTGGCAACAGGTAGCCAGTTTGATACTCATGCATATTGTTCCACCTAAAAGCCTGAAATTCTGCAGTGTGTTAATCATGTTTCAGTTGAGTTAGTTCCAAACTAAACAGTTGCACATAGTTCCCATTTCATTCAGTAAGAGGGTTTAAACTTTAAGAGGGTTTAAACTTTATCCTGTGACATCCTTTTGGATAATTGAAGAGTGCTACTGACTGCTCTTCAGTGTCTTTTTGCAAAGATACTTCTCACAATTCCTTCCCTGTTTATTCATAAGGACCCAGTTTCTAACTTCCGATTAACCTAATGAGATGAGATGAGATGAGATGAGATGAGATGAGATAGGCAAGGCAAGGCAAGGCAAGGCAAGGCAAGATAACCTTTATTGTCATTTTTTTACTGTGGGCACAACGGCACACATCAAAAATGAAATTTAGTTGCCCACTCTCAAAGTGAAACACATACATGACACACACCTAAACATACTATATACAACATATGTACAGACCCACACCCCTACATATACATAACAAATAAATATTAAATACTGTCCATCTTGAATATATAACGGAAGGAGGCGGCTTGAGAGTTCACAAGGTTAATGTATGGAATGAAACTATGGCTGAATCTGGATGTTCTGCTTCAGATACCACGAAGCCTCCTCCCAGAAGGTAACAGGGAAAACAGGTTGTGAAGAGGATGTGTAGTGTCCCAGATAATCTTACGGACCCTGCTCAAGCAACGCTTCTGTGCTATGTCCTGGATGGAAGGGAGGGAACTGCCAATGATCTTTTCGGCCATCCTCACCACTCTCTGCACCGCCTTCCTGTCTGAAGCAGTGATGCTTCCAAACCAGACTGTGATGCTGTATGACAGGATGCTCTCAATCGTCCCCCTGTAGAAAGTGGTAAGGATAGAAGGAAGATGTTCTTTTCTCATGCGACGCCGAAAATGCAGGCGCTGCTGTGCCCGCTTCACCAGTGTCTCGCTGTTGAGCGACCAAGCCAGCCTACTCGTTAGCTGCACACCCAGGAATTTGATGCTGGTAACCATCTCCACAGGTGAATCATTAATACACAGAGAAGTGTGGCTGTGCTCCTCAACCATTGAGAAACACTCTTCAAAATGTGATTTTCAAGCCAGTTATGTATTCACTTCATTAGCATGCTATCCAACTCATTGTCAACACTGCAACGAATTGAACTGAAGCCATTTTTTCTTCGTTTTCGGTTGCCACATATTTAGAAGGGGAGGAGGGGGGAAGTGTAGTTTTCAGTTAGCCATAACAATTCTTAGGTATGGGAACCAAGGTCATTGCTGATTACATTTTGGCGGGCTAGAGATCTGGGAGGAGTGCCCACCTTTAGTAACAATTGGAGAATGTGATTTATGACATCTAATTGGGGTGGGAACGGCAACTTTTCAACTTTGTAACCAGGGGGAGGGGAATTTAGTCTTGGGTTCACCTATGTACGTGCCGTTATTTTGTAACCAAATAAAAATGTTCTTTGAGGAAGAATTCCTTGCCTTGAAGTTCTTTTAACTGGTCTCATCTATCGGAACCATGACACTCATATTCAACAAGCTTACTAATCAGAATGTCATGAAATACTTTGTCAAACGCTTTGCAAAAATTAATATATTACTTCTATAGTATTCTCATAATCTATTAAGGAAGTTACCCAATTAAAATGAGTTAACATTCATCTGGAAAGAGTTCTTGACAAATCTATGCCACCATCTGGGAATAGTACATTTTCTAAACATATTTAGGGTTAGGGATGACTAAGTAAAGTAAGTAAGTTTTTCACTAATATTAAGGGATCTAACAATATAGTACCGCTCAAGAAAAAGAATATGTAATTTCATTTGAGAGGAAGGCACGTAAAATGGCTTTTTAAAAATGTACCTTCACTCATCCCACTTCCCCAAAAGAATTTGCTTTAGAAAAATGTAACAAGTTATTAATTTTACAGTACAGTAGTGGCCAAAATTGTGGAAACCTTTTGGGAAAAGTGTATTTTTGAGGTTTGATGGCAAATAACACCACTTTTTGGGGGGAGTAGTACCATAAAATTACAGTATATATCAATGGAAAGATAATTTAATCAAGAATGTAATGCAACAAAGTATGTTCAATTATCTGTACTGTATTCTATGAAAAGTTATAGCCAAATAACCAGAAAAAGGAAGCACAACTTGCTTAGGTTGATATCAGGTAGCTTTCCTTCATCTGATTGTAGCCAATGAGCATGAGTGTTTAGAAAGCCAATCAGGTGTCATCTTGTTTTGGCAATGAGCCAAGCAGATCACAGTAGGATTCAGTTATTGATGTCATGTATTGAAGCTGAGAGGAGGACATTTGTCAGTGTGTTATGTGATCGCTATCAAGTTGGTTGGGGTTTTTTTGTGTTCTTTCATTTAGTGAGCTTGTAAAACATAATAAAATTAAAGTAATGGTGCAAAGAATTGACTGGTCGCCCAGAAAGCGATGTAAAATAGTATTATTAAGTGAACAAGGCTACAGTTATAAAGAAATTAGAAGAAAAATTGGTGGAAACTTAACCAAAGGTGGCATTTCTACTGTACACTTTTCCCAAAAGTTTTCCACAATTTTGGCCACTACTGTACTTAAATGCAGATTTTTCCCTCGTTTGTAGTATACACTTACATGGCAGTAGACTCCTCTGCATGGTGACCTGGTGGTCGAATGACAGCAAATCCATTCTAAGGATGAAAAAGTCAAATATCTTTATTAATGTGTTCATTACATTATGATTAGTTACAACCTTTTTTATTGCACTTTCTGTCAAGGGGTTCACAGAAGAATTTACCTTAAGCTCCCCCGATGCCACTTTAAAGGCCAGCTCCAGCAAACAACCGACAGCCATGCGGACTGCACTGGATGAGTGCAACTCATTCCATACTGTGTCGCTGTCAACCTGCCATGAAAGTTTATTATAGATCACAGGAGTTGCAGAAGCTAAATGGTTCAAGAGTAAAGCCTTCCCAGTTGACTTTATAATTTCCTTCTTTGATTTCTACCCTGCCTTTAGTTCAGAAATTCATACAAGTTACTTGTTCCTTCTATTTTTTCCACAACAACACTGCAAGGGTTGGGGTTGGGAGAGTGACTGACCCAAAGTCATTCAGTGAGTTTCTGTGGCTGAGGGTGTACAAGAACCTAGATCTCTTCATTTCTAGGCCAACAGCTTAACCACTACCTCACACTCACTCCTGTAGACTTTGTCCTATCTATGAATGGCTTGAGAGCTTGAGAGAAGGAAATAATCACTTGCTATTTGACTGGTAAGAGGAGCAGTGTTGTAATGAGATGACTCATGCAGGGACAGTCCTTTGTGGGCTTTTCTTCTGATGCACACAGCTTTTAGAGGGAGTAAAATGGAGTGCATTCCCTAAGGATGCACCCTAGTTTGGTCCCACCTCTTACAGGATTCAGGAAAGTGGCAAAGATCCATCCTTTCCACCAAGCTATTAAATTGTTAATAGAATTGATTTAATGATACTGATGTTTAATTTTACTCTAATTTTCACATTCTTTTTATTTTCACATTTTAGAATTTGTATTGTTAATTGTTGTAAGCTGCCTTGAGTGCTATATGGATAAAAAGGCAGGATATACATTCAATTTTAAAAAATGGGGAAAAATGAGAGACGCAGCTGAGGCCTCATCCATCATTTTATCTACTGCTTTCAGGCAGCCCCCCCCCCCCATTGTTATATAGGAATCTTGTGGTTATCCAATAGCAAGTAGAATGAAGATAAGAAGCAAAAAATCCAAAACGAATTATTTATTTATTTGTTTGCTTGTTAAATATATTTGCCACTTATGTCACCATGGGGCTACTGTAGGCAGCTTACAACAATAAAAAGGAAGAAATGAAAAGTGTAAACAGAACAGAAGTAAAATAATAGAACAATAAAATAAACAATGAAAAAGAACACAATGAGAATACATCAATATGATGACCAAAAAGATGGACGGGTGGAGAGTACAGAGCAAGGAGGGGGAGGTGGATTCTGCCATCAATCTAGCAGCTACCTCCAGCATGGAACTCTCCCATTTGGACCCCAGGCCAACCGGCAGAACCAGGTCTTTAGGCTCTTGTGGAAGGATAGGAGGGTGGGGCAGAGGGTAAGATATTCCAAAGGGCGGGTGCTGCAGTAGACAAGGCTCTTCTTCTGGATCCTTATAGTCGGAGTTCTTTGACCGACGGGATCTGAAGTAGGTCCTCTCTGCCAGCACAAGTAGGATGGGCTTGTGCTAGTGGGATGAGGCGGTTCATTAGGGTAGCCTGCACCTATGTCATTAAGGGCTTTAAAGTCATAACCAACACCTTGAACTACATTCGGAAGCAGACCTTTTAAAGCCATTTGGGTACAATTCAAGGACATATGAAAATTGGAATAGAATAGAATAGAATAGAATAGAATAGAATAGAATAGAATAGAATAGAATAGAATAGAATAGAATAGAATAGAATAGAATAGAATAGAATAGGAGCTGGAAGAGACCTTGGAGGTCTTCTAGTCCAGCCCCCCGCTCAATCAGGAGAACCTATACCATCTCAGACAAGTGACTGTCCAGTCTCTTCTTAAAAACCTCCAGTGATGGAGCGCCCACAATTTCTGAAGGCAAGCTGTTCCACTGGTTAATTGTCCTCACTGTCAACATCCTTTTTGTAGTATGGTGACCAAAATTGGTTGCAGTATTCCAGGTGTGGTCTTACTAGGGTTATATAAAGTGGTACTAATACTTTGCGTGATCTTGATTCTATGCCTCTGTTTATACAGCCCAGGATTATATTAGCTTTTTTGGCTGCTGCTGCACATTGCTGGCTCATATTCAAGTGATCGTCCACTAGGACTCTAAGGTCCCTCTCACAGTTACTGTTTTTGAGCCAGGTCTTACCTAATCTGTACTTATATCTTTGATTTTTCCTGCCTAAATGTAAAACTTTGCTTTTCTCCACATTAAAACTCATTTTGTTGGATAGGGCCCATTGTTCCAGTTTCTCAAGATCTTTTTGAATCCTGAGCTTGTCTTCTGGGTTAGTGTCATCTGCAAATTTGATGAGTTCCCCTTCTATTCCCTCATCTAAGTCATTGATGAAGATATTGAAGAGTACTGGGCCTAAGACCTTGTGGTACCCCACTGCTTACTTCTCTCCATGTGGATGTAGTACCATTGAAGACTACTCGTTGAGTATGGTTTGTCAGCCAGCTACAAATCCATCTGGTGATGTTGTCTATTCCACCTTTTTCTAGCTTTCCAAGCAGTAGATTGTGGTCTACTTTGTTGAATGCCTTACTGAAATCTAAGTATACTATGTGCACAGCGTTTCGCTGGTCTACTAATTTGGTCACTTTATCATAGAATGAAATACGATTGGTGCTGGCTACCAGTTATAACTTTGTTTGCTTCTAGTTGTTCGCAGATCTGTTTTTTGATTATCTTTTCCAAGATCTTCCCAGGTATTGATGTTATACTGATTGGTCTGTAGTTTCCTGGGTCTGTTTTTTTTCCTTTCTTGAAGATGGGAACCGCATCAGCCCTTTTCCAATCCTCTGGTAGTTCCCCGGTGCTCCAGGAGTTTTGAAAGATATGGTGCAATGGTTCCGAGATAACATCTGCCAGCTCCTTCAGAACTCTGGGATGTAATCTCTCGGGTCCTGGTGATTTATATTCGTCAAGGTCGGACAGGTGTTCTCTTACCATTTTCTTGCTTATTTTAATTTTTGTTTCTAGTTTGTCTTTTGCAGTTTTTTATATATATATATTTTATATATATATATTTTAAGTACTTGTGATTATAAAAAACTAATATATATATATATATATATATATATATATATATATATATATATATATATATATGTTTTCTGAGGTTTTCACGGGTGTTTGTATGTAGGTCTTTGGTAATTCGGGTTTTCTCCCACGTAAAATTGAAAGTGTCTTGGCGACGTTTCGACGAAGTCCCATTCGTCATCTTCAGGCTGGTGTCTCTTCGGCCTCATGCTTCTAGAAGCAATGTGTGATCACAGCTGTTTCTTCCTTTTAACTGCCAGTGGAGGTATGAACTGATTGGATGGGAGCTTGGCTGTGTTCTGATTGGGTGGAGGTGTGTTCTGATTGGTTAGGGGCTTGGCTGTGCTCTGATTGGATGGGGGGTTGGCTGTGCTCTGATTGGCGGGGTGTGTGCTCTGCTTGGGTGGGGGCCCTGTTGTGCTCAGATTAGTCTGAGTTGCAGGGGGATTTGAGATGGAGAGCTGCATTGCTGTTGTTTGGCTTCGCGTTCGTGGTCGTGCCACATCTTCAAGGTGGGTGTCAGTTTGCTTCACGTATGAAATGGAGGGGTTTAAAGGTCCAACACCTCAAAGCCACAGGACATAAAATTGACTTTAAAAATACCAGAACTATTGCCAAAACTGAACACTTTAACAACAGAATAATCAGAGAAGCCATCGAGATAGAAAAACGCCCACACAGCGTGAATAAACGAGATGATACCTCCCGCCTACCAGCCATTTGGAAACCCAGCCTTATTGACAGACGAATCCCTAGCACAAGGAGCAACACTGGACCCACACTCACGAAGACCACACATGATGTCACCACCACACATCCACGCAAAAAGCAGACTCAAACCCGCACCGATGATGAGGCACGACCGCGGACCAGAAACCAGACCACAGCTGCATCATTGGCCATTTTAAACCCATCCATTTCATACGTGAAGCAAACTGACACCCACCTTGAAGATGTGGCACGACCACGAACGCGAAGCCAAACAACAGCAATGCAGCTCTCCATCTCAGCTCTCCATCTCGTTTGGATTTGCAGATATGGCCACCATGATAAGTCAATACCCTGTTCTTCTAGTTCTTGTCTATGTTTTAATTTTCCTTCTTTATTCAAAATATCTTTATAAGTCACAATTTTGTCATAGTTTATTAAGTTTGGGTGATCTATTTCTTCTGATTGGTTGGGTGGCCTGTAGTTTACCCCTATGGCAATGTCACTTCCCCCCCCCCTTTTATATTGACCCATATACATTCTGGAGAAATTTTATCTTCGGTCATGTGCATTTCTGTAGATATGTAGTGTTCTCTTACATATAGTGCAACTCCCCCTCCTCTTTTTGTAGATCTATTTCTTTTGAACAATTTGTATCCATCCATCAGTCCATTCCATTCATGGGTTTCGTCCCACCAGGTTTCTGTAATGCCAGCTATGTCATACCTTCCCTCGTGTACTATTGCTTCTAGTTTGCCCTGTTTGTTCCCCAAGCTTTGAGCATTTGTATATAAGCATTTAAGACTTTTATGCCTGTCCGTGGGTATGTTTCCTACATCTCCTGATTGTTGTTTGAGTTTTTCTTTTTTCTCATCACTGCCTACCTCATTGTTTGATTTGTTTTCTTGGGGTTTATGATTGGTTTTGGGTTCTAGAGATTCTAAAGATTGGTCACCCTTCCCCCTCAATTTTAATTTAAAGCCCTTCTGATGAGTTGGGCTAGTCTTTTTCAAAGTACATTTTTCCCTGTTTTCGTGAGGTGCAGCCCATCCCTTGCCAAGAGTCCTTCGCGTAGGAAATGCAGTCCATGGTCCAGGAAACCAAAGTTTTCTTGCCAACACCAACCCTTTAGCCAATGGTTTATTTCTAGAATTCTTTTTTCCCCTCAATGGGTGTTGGCCTTTCATTGGGAGTACTGATGAGAACACTACTTGTGCTCCTAGCTCCTTAACTTTATTGCCTAGTAGCTTATAGTGTCTCAGTATTGTGCTCAGGTTCTTTGTTGTGTCATTTGTCCCAATGTGAAGGAGTAGGAGAGGGTAGTAATCTGTGGGCCTAATTATTTTGGTTAGGTTCTCGGCCACGTCTTTGATTTTTGCTCCAGGGAGACAACATACCTCCCTGGATTGTATGTCCGGACTGTAGATGGCTGATTCTGTTCCTTTGAGAACAGAATCTCCTATCACCAACACTCGCCTTCTTTTTTGGGGGGGTGCAGTCTGAATGCTTTTCTGTTTGTCTCAGGTGTGTTTGCTGATGTGACTTTTTAAGGGATATTTGGTGTTGTTTCTTTGCTAGGTGTCTGCATGTTTTCTTTGAGGGGGAGTTTGTGGGTCTGTGTATTTCCATCTAGGGGGAGATATCGATTGCTCAGTTTTTTTTGTTTTTTTATAAAAAAAATTATTGAGTTTTATAGGGTTGGGGAAAACATAGGATCGGGATAGGGATTAAGGTTTGGGGTGGGGTTGGGATCAGGATTGGGATTAGGACAGGGTTGGAATGAACGTGGGGGTTATCCCCCAATAACATTTTCAATCTTTAGCAAACAGACTATTGTCCGGGTACATATGTTCAATTAACAATAGTTGATATAGTGATAGATAGTTGTAGTAAGTGTAATAAACAATAATCATAAACAGTATCAATTAATCAATGCATATCATTCTTCTTACTAATATATATTCAAAATAACATATCACATTCATTTCTCACTAGTTCGTTTTCCTAACCATTGGTAAAAGTTATCCCATGTTCTAAAGTAAACTGAATCTTCTTTCTCTTTAATCTTTAAAGTCAATCTATCCATTTCTGCACATTCTAAAATTTTCTTAATTAAATCCTCTTCAGTTGGTAAACTTTCATTTTTCCAGTATTGGGCAAATACTATTCTCGCTGCTGTCAATACATGCAATATTAAATATTCATTCTCCTTCTCCTGATTAGGTCCTAGTATTCCTAACAAAAACAGTTCTGGTTTAAATTCTATCTGTTTTTTAATCATCTTTTCCAACCATGTATGTATCTTAAGCCAAAACGTTTTTGCTTTAGGGCATGTCCACCAGATATGATAGTAAGTACCTGGCCTTTGTTTACATTTCCAGCAATTATTCGAAGTATTTTTAAACATTTTTGCTAATCTTACTGGTGTCATATGCCATCTATAAAACATTTTATAGAAATTTTCTTTATATGAAACTGCTTTAGTCAATTTGATATTTCTATCCCATAATTTTTGCCAGTCTTCCAAATCTGTAGAATATTCAAAGTTTTTTGCCCATACTATCATTGTTTCTTTTACTTGTTCTTCTTCCATCTTTAAATTTAGCAGAAATATATAGAGTTTCTTAATCAAGTTTTCATCTGTTTTTAACAATATTTGGTCAAGTTCTGTCTGTTCTTTATAAAATCCCGTTGTCTTTACATCTTTTTCGTATCTCGTTTGAATTTGCAAATATGGCCACCATGCTAAATCAATACCTTGTCGTAAATCTTGTCTATCTTTCAATTTTCCTTCGTTATCCAAGATATCTTTATAAGTCACGATTTTATCATAGTTAATTAAATTTGGGTAAGCAAAAGCTTCCATTGTTGAAAGCCATTCGGGTAGCTTAATATAAATCTTCTCCTTTATTCTTTCCCATTCTAAAAGAAGTGCATTCCTTATAAAATGGTTTTGGAAATATCTGTGTGTTTTATTCTTCCCGTACCATAAGAAGGCATGCCAACCAATTTGTAGGTCATGCCCCTCTAGGTACAATAGTCTTTTATTTCTCAGGGTTATCCATTCTTTAAGCCATGGTAGAATAGCTGCTTGATAATATAGTCTCCAGTCAGGGAGTCCAAATCCTCCACTATCTTTAGTTTCTTGTAGCATTTTCACTTTAATTCGTGCTTTTTCCCCTTGCCAAATAAATCTCAGTATTGTTGCGTTTAAATCATCAAAAAAGACCTTTCCCAATTTTACAGGAATCGTTTGAAATAAAAAGAGTATTTTCGGTAAGATATTCATTTTCACTGTAGCTATTCTTCCTAACAGTGACAGTTGAAGATTTTTCCACTTTTCCAAGTCCAATTTTATTTGTTTTAACAATCTTTCATAGTTGTCTTCTTTTAATGTTACACATCTTGCTGTTAAGTAGATTCCTAAGTACTTAACTTTTTTAACTATTTGCAAATTTGTCTTTTTTGTAAGTTGACTTTTCTGTTTATCTGTTCTTTGTTAATACTTTAGTCTTTTCTCTGTTTATTTTCAAGCCTGCCACTTCTCCAAACTTTTCTATTTTCTCCAACAATTTAGTAGTTGTTTCAAGTGGCTCCTCCAAAATAAAAACCAAGTCATCCGCAAAGGCTTGTAATTTATATTTTTGATCTTTTATCTCCAATCCTTTAATTTCTATATCTTGTCTAATATTTCTAGTCAGTACTTCCAATGTTAGTATGAATAACAATGGGGATAATGGACATCCCTGTCTTGTACCTTTTTTGATATCAAAACTTTCTGTATAATCTCCATTTAAAATTATTCTAGCCATTTGTTTATGGTAAATTGTTTGGATTGCATTTATGAAATTTTCCCCGAAGTCCATTCCCACCAACTGCTGGAACATAAATTGCCAGTTTAGATTATCAAACGCTTTTTGTGCATCAACAAATATTAGTGCCAATTGTTTCCCTGGGTGGTTTTCGTAATACTCTAAAACATCCAAAATCATTCTTAAGTTATTTCTTATCTGTCTTTTAGGTAGAAACCCATTTTGATCTGTGTGTATAAATTTAGTTAAAAATTTCTTAATTCTTTCTGCCATTATCGAGGCAAAGATTTTATAATCCACATTTAATAGCGATATTGGTCTATAGTTTTTTATTTGTGTTAGGTCAGTATCTTCTTTAGGTATTAAGGTAATATTAGCTTCAGTCCACGACTTTGGTATTTTAGTCTCCAAAAAGATTTCATTACACAGTTCTTTCAAAGTCGGGCTTAATACATCTTGTAATGCTATATAAAATTCTGTGGAAAGTCCATCTGGACCCGGAGTCTTATCTTTTTTTTTGCCTTTTTATGGCTTCTGTAATGTCCATCATTGATATTTTTCCATTTAGTATGTTTCGAATATTCTCCGGGATTTTTGGCAAATCTGCTTTTTTTAGGTACAACTGTATTTTTTCTTTAGGAACTTCCTCTGCCTTATAAAGTATCTCATAGTAGTCTTTAATAATTTTTTTCATTGCGTCATTTTGGAACTGTAATTCTCCTTTTGAATCTTGTAGCTTATTTATCATTCTTTTTTCTTTTTCTTTCTTCGATCTATATGCTAACCATCTCCCCAGCTTATTAACGTTTTCAAAGAAATTCTGTTTAGTCCATTTAATCTGTTGAGCCATTATTTCCATCTCAGCCAGGTTTAATTTATGCTTTATTATCTCCATTTGTTTCTTGAGCACTTTCTTTTGTGGGTCGGTTTGTAACTCTAGTTCTTCTCTCAGCTTTAACTGTAGTCGTTTCTTTTCTTTATTCTTTTTAGAAACATAAGTTATAGCCAACCCTCTGAAGTATGCTTTGGCCATGTCCCATACATTTTGAAGGGACGTTTCTTCTTTCTTGTTTATTTTTTAAAAAAATTCCATTTCCTTTGTCGCTAGTTGCAAGAATTCTTTTTCTTTCAATAGATTTATTTAAAGACCATCTTAGTTTTTTCTTAGTTCCTTTCCAGGTCATTTTTATTGGGTTGTGGTCTACCCAAACATTGGTTTCTATCTCCACATCTTGTATTATCATTTTCAAGTCCAAAGATGTCCATATCATATCAATTCTAGACCATGGTTTATGTCTATTTGAATAAAATGTATATTGTAGTTTTTCTTGGTTTTTCTCTATCCATATGTCTTGGATACACAATTCTTCTATCATTTTTGAAAACGCTTTAGGTAATATATTTCCTCCTTTTCTCCCTTGTTTATGGCTTCTATAATCCAAAGTAGCATCTGCTATTGCATTAAAATCTCCCATTATACAAAGATTTTGGTAATTTAAGTCCAGTATTTTCTTGTGTAGTTGTTGATAAAATTGCTCTTGCTTATCATTAGGTGCATATATTGCTACCATCAATATTTGTTTTTGATCCACCATAATTTCCACCATTAGTATTCTCCCCTCTTCATCTGCATAAATTTGTTTAGAGTTCATCTTTTCTTTAATATAGAGGGCTGTTCCTCTTTTCTTTTGAGATGCAAGTGTAAAATAAAGTTTTCCAATTTTCAGTTGTTCTAAGATTTTGAAATGTCTCTTAATGTGTGTCTCTTGGAGGCAAATTATGTCCATTTTTAATTTTTGTAGTCTTGCAAAAAAAATTCTCCTTTTTAAAGGAGAATTTAGTCCATTTATATTTATTGATAAAATCCCAGTCTTCTCCATCTCTTTCAATTATATCTAGGTCTCAGTCTTCTAGTCCGAGGGCTTTTCAACCTGTGGTACGCGTACCACTTGTGGTACATTACAGAGTGGCAGGTGGTACGCAGCCCTGCCTAGCCAAGTGTAGTGGGGGAGGGAAGAGCCAGCACAGGCAAGGACTTACAGTGAGAGTCCTCTGGAGCTGCAGAGTGGGTGGGGCGAGACAAAGGCCCAGGCTCACTTCTGGCTCACCCTCCCCCATGAGAAAGGAGGAGGGGGGCGGAGACAGAGGCTATAAAAGGAGGCAGTTTGGGGGGAGAGGGAGAGAGAAAAGAAGCAGCCTTGGGAGGAGGCAAGTCAGCTCTAGCTGCACCGAAAGGAGGAGGGGGGGGGAGAGGAGATCAAATCAAGCAGGCCCAGGCATGAGCCGAATGCTGTGGCAGCCCCTGTGCTGGCAGCAGCAAACAGGCAAGAAATGCAGTGGGGGGGTCGCCCTCCAAGAGGAATGAAAAAAGGTAGCAATGGCTGGAGGTGAGGCACAGAGGAGGGAGGGAGGGAGATGGAGAGTGGAAGGATTCTTATGTGCTTTTGTGACTTTGAAGTTCTGGGATTTGTGCAATGTGGGCTTTGTGTTCTTAGGAGTTGGCAATTTCTATTGGCTGATGGCTGATGTCTCCTGTTAGCTTCTATTGCTCTGCTATTGTTAGCTGTAAGTTTTGCTGCAAGGATTTTGAAGTATTTTTGTCCTGAATGGATTTTGCCTGTAGATTCCTTTACTTATGAAGGAGCCATTTGGGAGGCTGCCTTAGCCGGCAGCCAATATTACTTTTTTTTTCTTCCTTACTTTCCTTTCTAGCCAGTAGCTAATTCTTAAAGGGGAATGTGCCTTTTAAGCTAGTTCACTCAGCAGTTTGTCTTTTCTGTTTCTGGAGGCTTTCCTTGTTTGATGAATATATGGAAGAGAAAAAATAGGGGGGGGGTCAAATTCTTCCTCAGAAGGAGGTGGGAATGAGAAAGAGGGAGGGAGAGGAAGTCCGCCTTAGCACTTGGCCACCAGCAGCCCTGCCATTGACTTTACTTGTCAAAAGGTTGCAAAAGGGGATCACATGACCTGGACACTGTGACCATCATAAATATGAATCAGTTGCCAAGCATCCAAATATAAATCACATGACCCGGGGCATGCTGCAATGGTCATAAGTGTGAAAATGGTCATAAGTCATTTCAGTGCAATTGCAACTTTGAACAGGGTTTTTTTTTTTGGTCATCAAGTTTTTGACACCTTGCTAGGTGGTACTCGAATATTGCCATATCCTAAAAGTGGTACAATCGGTGAAAAGGTTGAAAAGCCCTGTTCTAGTCGATCTTATCTGTCTCTGGTCTCTCGGTCTTGCTCCTTCTTCTGAGTATGTACTTTTGACTTCCTCCTCCTCTGTTTGTTTAGCCGCTCCTTCAACTACCGTTTCTTCTTGTTTCTTAGGTTCAGGATCACCTTTTTCTAAAAATGCTTTGTGGTTGTCAAAAAACTCCAGTGCTTTAAGCGGTGTGTCCAGTCTATATCTTTTTGTGTCCCAGTAGATTAAGATCCCTTCTGGAATCAACCATCTAAAATTCACTCCTTTTTCAACCAATTTCCTAGTTAAGAACTGATAGTCTCTTCGAGCCTCTCTTATCCTTCTAGGAATTTGTTTGAGAACTACTATTTCTTTTTCTTTATATTTTAACGGTTGATCTCTTACTTTTCTCAGAATCTCATCTCTTATGGTTCTTTTAAGAAATCTAACATGCACTTCCGTGGGCACTTTATTTCTTCTAGCATAGTTTGAATTGACTCTATAGATCTGATCCAATTCTCCTTCCATTTGGATCTTCCCCATTCCTAGAACATTTGCCAGTAACTCAGTTATCAAATCTAAGAGATCCTCTTCCTTGTCTTCTATTATATTTTGGAATCTTAGAAAATATGAGGCTTTTCCCATTTCTATGGCCACTAACGAGTCTTCCAATTCTCCATTTATTTGAGCCAATTTTTCATTTTCATCTTTTAAGGCTTCTAGTTTCTGGTCAACTTCGACTGATCTGTCTTCCATTTTTTTAATTCTTTGCTGATTGTAATCATCTGCTTAAAATTTTCAATTTGGGAATCTATATTGTTATTTTTTTTATTCATTTTGTCAAGGTCATTTTTCAACTCTTCATGGTTTTTCGTCAAAGTTGCCGTCTGAGCTGCAATTGCTTGCAAAATTGCTTGGGTATCTTTTTGGTGAACATCCATCTTTTCTTGCTGCAGCATTGTCGTGATTGATTTCTGATATACTAGACTTGCAGAAGTCGAGGCAGGGGCAGAAGATCCTTTTTCCCCAAGTTTAGATAGATTTGAAGCGCTCATCTTTGTCTTTACTTCTTATATTGTAATCCACCAGGTAGCCAAATGGCCAGCTTTTATAATCCAGTAGGCTCCTATTAATTAGGAGGGGAAATCCATAAAAATAGTTAAAAATAAAAGGAAAAAGGAAAAATAAAAATAGCAACAAGGCAAAAAGAAGGGAGAAAAAAAATGCTCCCAAAATAAGAAGGAAAAAAAGAAAAGAAAAAAGCAAAAGTATCAAAATTATAATCCACCAGATTGTGTTCTAGGAAATTTCTTAATTTTCAATTCTTCTAGGACAGCTTGTTATAGTTCCAAGGCACACAGTATTTATAATCCAGGAAAGTCAGATGGCTCCAAATACTATTTGTTTATAGATATAGTCTATCTTATAAAGCCAGGTAAACCAAAAGAAAGTCTTTTCTCCAGCAAAGTTTCAAGGACTTTCAGATAAAGAATGTCTGGGCATGCAGCCAAAATTCTAATCTGAATAAACTCCAGTCAAGGGAAAGTGAACATAATTCTCAATGTAACCACAAAGTGACACTAAGTATCCATTCCCAGCACGTTTAAAGGGGAAAAAGAAAAACGGTCAAAAGTAAAAGTTTAAAAGTTTAAAAAATAAAAATTGCAGTGGCTTTTCAACAAAGAACAAAGAGAAAAAATCTCTATACAAGCAGGAGCTTCCCAAATCTATCTTATGCTTCAGACAGCTTTAAAATATAAAGAGTTTTTAATTTGCCAAAAGGCTTAAACCGCCGCTTGAATTCAGGAGGGGGGGAAAGAAAGAAAAAATTCCACCCCTCCCTAAAAGTAAAGGCTTCGCTCTCAAGCTGTAAAAGAGCTATTTGCCAACCGGGAATCCACTTCTAGTGAGAAAGGAAAAAGTATTCTCACCCAGCTCAGCTGTTTGCTGCTGCTCTAAACTTCGTCTCCGACGATCAGCTGGTAATGGCGGACCGCATAAATGCGGTCCGCCTTTCTTCTGCCAATTCCGAGGGCTCCTTCGGGTCCAGCGAGCTGGCTACCGCCGACCCACGGTCTACGAAGCTTCACCCCTTGGTAGCCACCTCTTCGGGGCGGCATTCAGTCCAATTGGACCCACCGGCAGGCGAAAATCGGACCCGGGGAGAGGAGAGTCATTCCCCGGGTCTATTCTTCAGCGACGTCACCGGAAACTCCCGCCGATTGCTCAGTTTTAATGGGGCTGCTTTTGGTTGGGTTAGATTGGGCAGTAGGGGTTTGTTAGATGTATGCTGCTTCTTCCTTTGATTGTTGTGTTTCCTTCTATGTGTGACATACCTCCATTTGTCTTCCTCCAAGGGTTTATTGGTAGGGTCAAATCCTCTGGGAGTTATTTGTCCATTGTTTGGTTCGGTTTGGGTATAGCTTTCTTCCGTAGGTTGGAGTTTGGCTAGAGTTGCCTCTAGATCCCTTATTTTTTCCTCTAGTAGTTCACATAGTTTACATTTAATGCATGTATAATTTGGGTGTTCTTTGGGTATAAGCACATACATGGAACATGTATTGCATACCTCAATAGTGTCCGTCGCCTGTTACATGAATTTGTTGTTTCAAAATCCCTCTTTTATGGTTGGTGGATGTGCTTTGCTGTTAGCCATGCTTCTACCTTCTCTGTTCTAGGTAATTATGCCTATTTTTTTTTCTATCCTATGTTTTGCAAATCAAAATAGCTTCGGTTTCTTTTTCCAAGAGTCTGCTGTGTGGTTGCCATTCACAGTCCCCGGCCTACTGGTCTGCTGCTTTTCACAGTCCCCGGTCTAGTGGTCTGCTGCCGTTCGCAGTCCCCGGTCTGCTGGTCTACTGCCTTTCGCAGTTCCTGATCTACTGCTGTCCACAGCACCCGGTCTACTGCCGTCCGCAGGCCCTGGTCTACTGTCATTCGTAGCACCCAGACTATTGTGCTGCAGTGTTCCACCACGCTCACCAACAGCTCTGCAGCCATGTGGTTCCTGTTTTCTGGTCCGTCGCACCGGTGTTCTGCTTCCTTCAGCAAACAGGGCTGCCTGGATAGTTCACAGTAAGCTCTCCTCTTCTCTCCCTGGCTGGCCCTCCTCCCTGCTCCACTATCTCATCAGCTCGCCTGTTTCTCCTCTCTGATGGTCGTTGCGCTGCCCTCAGTTGGTTTTCCTCTCCGCCCCACAGTTGATTCTCCTCTCTGCTCCACAGATCTTTCTTCTCCTTTTCTCTTCTCCAGTCTTTTTTATTTTTCTGACTTAACCTCTCCACCTCTCCTCCTACCGTTTTGTCTTAGTTTAAGATAACTTAGTTTAATAGCAAGTTCTCTTCCCACGATGCAACTATGCTTCCTCTGTGAGGAAGATTGGGAACATGCAATTAAAAATAACATAGGGAACCATCTTATATCAAATGCAAACATTTGTCCTCCTGGTTTCATATTGCAGTTCTCCAGGCTTTCAAATAGGGGTCATACCCCATCACAGATGAAAATTGCATCTGCTTGCTACTGACCTGCAGCCCCATTCCCAGAAATGAAATAAATGATACAGTAGAAATGAAGTTTTAAGCCAGAATATGAGAAGCATTTATTTCCTGCCATCTGACTTCCCTGGCAACCGTATACTTACCCCAATTCCACCACACGGGAGGACAGCATACATCTTCTGACTAAGGGGACCTGCAAAAAGAGAAACAGAGAAGAGGAAAGGATACAGTATAAACGCCACATATCATATACCAGTTACATTGTACATAAGATTAATCCATTTCACTCACATTTTCATGTCTATTTGTACTGCCATAGAAAGAACTTCTAATCTTCATGAATACAGGATTCAATTGGGCAACTTGACCTTACTTTTTTTATTGCCTATAGTGTGTTATACATCATCACTTTAGTAGCCCACAATTTTGAAAAAGCATAAGCTCTAAAACAGCTAAACATGCATACATCAAAGAACCCCACCAGAATCTACCTAACCTCCCCTAAAAATTGAGACTCTACCCATTATGTTGAACATGCCCACATTGTTTTGCATTGCTGCCTCACTCATCCCACCTCCCAATGCTGGAAAGCACAGTCCCCTGCCATCAAAAGGTTTCCCATCTGATACAGAAGTTTGAAAAGGGAGACAGACTTTGCCAGACATTATGATATTAAAAGAAGGCCTAGCAGATTGTCCTTCCTTATATTTAACCCTACATTTTCTGCCTTTACCATATACAGAGATAAAACAAATTTCTGTACATGTTTGCATTTTTTTAAGAAAAGGGGGGGCAATGTTCTGCATCATGAAAATAGAATTACATGAAGCATTAGATAGTCTACCTAGTAATTTTTTGCTGTCAAGTTTTTGCCTGTTCAAGGGGCTTGTTCCATATAGTAATGTGTGATGTTCCGAATGGACAGCCTGGATCTCATCCAATGTTGCCTTCCGGCCTCGGATCCTCTAGTAACAAAAATGGGTGAAGACATTACAGAAAAAACTTGTAATATGAATTTTGAAAGTATTTTGAACAAGAATGCAATCTAATATCAGGTCATGCCTCCAGTTACATTTACCAACACAGATGTCCATGCTTTGGTAGTAAAGTTTATTCATTTCATGTCATTTTCAGTCTAGATATATTTCAAGCTAAGCATCTAAATGTGGACTAACAATCAAGCTTTTATCCATCCCAGCCTTTTTCATATTTCATTTCAGGTTAAGAGTGGTGGGCAACTCTTCAGCTGTACACCCTCCACCTCCTGAACATTCACAAATGACTTAGGGCATTGTAATTGAAATTCATAAGCTCAGTGCCTGTCTTCAAAGACAAAAGTCAAGGATCGCTTTAATATTGTTCAATATTAAATGATTTTATGGAAAAAATGGGTTCGTTTTTCTGGCTTCACTTGTCTATCCTGATCAGGCTTTGTTTTCTGAGTAGGACCCCTGACATACCACACAAATTCAATGTGTGGCCCCCTCCAGGCAAAAGCATTGCCCATCCCTACAATATAATTTCCTTTGTGGTCCCACTAGGATCTGCTTTGAAGTATTTACAAGAAACCTTCTCCTGACAAGTGCTTTGTTAGCAGCATGACCCTGGGGATATTTCTCTACAATGCCTATATGATTATTCACAGAAACCTGTCAGGTCACTGGTCCACTTGCCAAAGTACAGGGGGGTTTTGACTACCAACAGCCAAAGTTTCAGAAAAAGATATTTTCATCACTCATTACCAGAGGTCCTACCTAAGGATTTGAGTGGAAAGTGGAATTGGCAGAGATGGCGAAAGTTATAGGTTTTTTTCTATTTTTTATTTTATTTAAAAGAAAGTTAAAATACAAAACTCCAAAAAAATAAAAAAAGACAGGAAACAAAAGAAAACACAAAACAATCAAGACATTAAAAAAGTGCATCAAAAAGATAAAAAACCCAACATGTATAGAGATATTATCTCCCTTAATTGAATACTGATTAATACATTACTACAATATTGGTTCCCACCCCTTGCAAAACAGCCCCCCCATTTTTAAACTAGTAAATCTATTTGCAAATTATTCTCTATATTATATTAATGACAAAATAGTTAACAGGAAGAAGAAGAATAAAAAAAGACAAGATTAACGTTTCAAAACTCTCTGTTAACAAACTGTTATTGTAATCCACTCATTGAAAGTTTGCCACGGCATCTTATCTATCCCAAATTGTCCCAAAAGTTAAAATTTATTCGCCCTTGATCAAATATCCACGTTTCTTTCTTAATGCCATCTCTTATCAATTGTTGTCTAATTAAATATAATAGATTCAGTCTCCACAGTAGGTCTTCCCAACAAAGTCCATATAGAAGTGGTTTCCAGTTAGGTGTCATACAGGTAGTCCTTGACTTACAACAGTTCATTTAGTGACCATTCAGTTACAACGGCACTGTAAAAAGTGATTTATGACCATTTTTCACACTTACGACCGTTGCAGCATCCCCATGATCATGTGATCAAAATTCAGATGCTTGGCAACTGACTCATACTTATGTGATCACCTTTTGCAACCTTCTGACAAGCGAAGTCAATGGGGAAGCTGGAGTCACTTAACAACCGTGTTACTAACTTAAGAACTGCAGTGATTCACTTAACAACTGTGGCAATAAAAGTTGTAAAATGGGGCAAAACTCACTTAACAAATGTCTCACTTAGCAACAGAAATTTTGGACTCAACTGTGGTCATAAATCAAGGACTACCTGTAAATCCATTCTCCAATCTTCCTCAGTCTTCATAGGAAAAAAGCATTTATCACATCCCCATTCAGTCAGACTCGTAGTATTGTAAGGATATGCAGGCTTAAACTTCAAAGAGACACATGGTTAGTGTGTCTCTTTGGTCAGTTAGTTCTCCGGATGTGGGATTATTTCTTTTGTTTGCAACTTTCAGAACAGAGTCTTTTTGTATATCTTTATCCAAAACTACATGCCTCTGCATATTTTCCATGGCCATTGTCATCTCATCCAAATTTTTAAAAAAACTTTCAGCTAAAAGCTGCCTACTGCCCAAACGCATTTTCTTAGATTTCAGCCACTGTTGCTTGCCTGTAATCTGATACATTATTACTCTGTGAAAATTGATCAGGGAACAAAGAACACTAAAACAGAAGGAAACAATAAATATATTTTCTGGATATTTCAATCCAAGGTTAAAAGAAAAATTCAAGAGAGATAAACTCCAAATATTTTGCAAATTCAAAAAGTACAGAAATCCTGTGGTGAGAGTCCAGTATTAATGTAAATCAAATGAAAGCACTTCACCATCCAGAAACGCACCATGCTTCCTTACAGAGAGAACAAAGACCATTTGTTCAAAATAACATATATCAAAGGGAAAGAAAAAGAAAAAAAATCAGAGTCCAGCAAGGGGTTCAAGTAAATCAGCATTCAACCGCTGGGCAACTTTTAAGAGCAAAAAACAAAGTAGATGTCATGGTTCCAACTAATGAAACACTTCAAAGAACTTCCAGGCATTGTTTATCCTAAAAAGTCTTTATTCTTTGTGTAACAGTGTCAGCACGGCATGGATGGATGCCAAGATCTGAATTTCCCTTCCTTGCACATAACATTCCAGGCTATTCCCCTCCCCTATTTTACAGTCATAAATCACATTTTCCAATCAGCCTGAAGGGCAAAGATTCACTTCCGTTCCCTATCCCGCGCACTCCTTATCTTTCTCCTCCCCTCCCAGCATCATCTAATTTAACTCTAAAAATACCAGACAGTTCTGCATATCTTGTCAAAGCAATAATATCCAATATTAGCAGCGTTGACATCCGCCCCCCCCCTTACAAAATGGATAGGTCCTGTATGTAAACAAAAGCATATGTCAGGGATTATCTCTTGGTTTGTTGGGGTTTTTCTCATGAAACTTTTTGATGAGTCGGTCAGCCTTCACATCGCTAGATTTCACCCAAGTAGCTTCAGACAGCGAGTACACCTTCCATTGTACTAGGTACTGCAATTTCCCTTTAAAAATTCTAGAGTCAAGAATACGTTTCACTTCATAGTGAGTCTGACCCACTACCACGAGGGGCCCAGGTGCCTTTTTAGGGGGAGGTCTTAAAGTGGAGCCCTGAAAAGGTTTTAACAAGCTGCAATGGAAGACAGGGTGAATCCTCCCTAAAAGCCTAGGGAGTTTCAATTCTACTGTGACGGGGTTGATGATCCTTACTATGGGAAAAGGCCCCAAGAATTTTGGTCCCAATTTCTTGCTGGGAAATTTGAGGCGTAAATATTTAGTTGACAGATAAACCTTTTCCCCAAATTGGAATGTTCTTTGGGGAGCCCTCTTTTTATCAGCCTGCTTTTTATAGGTCTTGGAAGACTTTTTTAACGCAGTTTTCGTCTTTCTCCAAACTTCTTCCCACCCCCTCACCCATTGATCAAGTGTCTGGGAGGCGGAGGGCACCTGAGGGTATTCAGGTATTGGGCTGAACTCTTTTCCTGTGGCTACTCTGAAAGGCGTGTAGCCGGTACTGCTGTGAACAGAATTATTGTACGCCACCTCTGCAAAAGGGAGGTCAGTCCAGTTTGTCTGTTGGTAGGAAACGTAGCATCTGAGAAATTGTCCACCATTTTGTTAGCGGATTCTGCAGCCCCATTGGTGGCCGGATGAAAAGCAGATGATAAGCCTTGAGATGATCCAATTAATTTAAGAAAACTCCTCCAAAACTTCGCTGTGAACTGCACCCCCCTGTCCGAAATTATTCGCTTAGGGGCGCCATGCAGCTGGTAGATATGTTTCAGGAACAATTTACTCAGTCGTTGGGCAGATGGGAGTCCTTTGCAGGTGATGAAATGAGCCTGCTTCGAGAACAGGTCTATCACAGTCCAGATGGCAGTATTTCCTGTACTTTCAGGTAGGTCTACTATAAAGTCCATAGCTATTTCTTCCCAGGGTTGAGAAGGGTCTGCCACCGGCTGCAGTAACCCAGGGGTTTTCCCTGGGATTCTTTTCATTGTGGCACATACGGTACAACTCTTTACATAGTTTTCCACATCCCGTTTCAGCCCCGGCCACCAAAATTGCCAGCGGATGAGATGTAGAGTTTTCAGATATCCAAAGTGTCCAGCCTGTTTTACAACATGGCTGTGTTTGAGAGCATTAAGGCGGAGGGCTTCAGGCAAATACACTTTCCCCCCCTTGTAAGCCAAACCATCCCTGCATGTTAGGGAGGTTTGATTATCTTTGAACCATTGATCGGTGATGAGCTCTTGTTTTATTTTCTTTACCCCAGGGTCATCAGGATTAGGGACCCTGCGAGGCGTGAGTTGAGCGGCAGTTTGTAGATTGGAGATAATTGCCTCATTAACCTCTTCACGTTCGCTTTTGTACTGGGGCAATCTCGATAGCGCATCAGCTAGGAAGTTTTTTCTTCCTGGTATGTACTTTAGAGTGAAGTTGAAAGGGTTAAAGTACTGTGCCCACCGTACTTGCTTTGGGGACAATTTGCGGGGAGTTTTCAGTGCCTCTAGGTTTTTATGATCTGTCTATACTTCAAATGGCACCTTGCTCCCGTCTAGATAGTGTCGCCAGTTTAACAGCCCCCACCTAATTGCAAAAGCCTCCTTCTCCCAGATTGCCCATCTCCTCTCGCTTTCAGTAAATTTTTTAGAGGTGTAGGCGCAGGGTTGTAGAACTCCACTTTTGTTCTTTTGCAGTAATACAGCTCCGACTGCCACGTCGCTGGCATCAGCTTGGATTACAAAGGGTTCCCCTGGGCAGGGGTGCTTTAGGACCGGTTCAGCAGCAAATAGTCTTTTTAAATTCTCAAAAGCTGTTTGACAGCTCATAGTCCATGTAAGTGGCTGGCCCGGTCGCGGTTTTCCTCCTCCTTTGCCTGTTTTGAGTAGTTCTGTAAAGGGTAGGGAAATCTCGGCAAAGGAGGGGATGAATTGACGATAGAAGTTGGCAAAACCTAAAAAGCTCTGAAGCTGTTTGCGAGTCTTTGGGGGCTGCCACTCAATTATAGTTCTCACTTTGGATGGATCCATTTCAACGCCCTCATTGAAAATTCTGTAGCCAAGATAATCTAATCGGGTCTGGTGAAATTCACATTTTGACAATTTGGCATAAAGCTTGGCATTCAATAATTTCTTTAACATTTCTCTCACCAGCTTTATGTGATCAGTCATATTCGTGCTGTATATCAGGATATCATCAAGATACACCAGAACCCCTTTGTACAAGTGATCATGTAGGACCTCATTAATCAACTGCATGAATACGGCTGGGGCCCCCTGTAGTCCAAATGGTGTGACTTTGAACTGATAGCTCCCCATAGGACAGTTGAAGGCAGTTTTCCACTCGTCTCCCTCCTTTATTCTCTCCCGGTAGTATGCCTCTCTCAGGTCTAATTTAGTGAAGATGCTCCCCTTAGCCAGGTGGGTTAGTAAGTCCTTCAGGAGGGGGAGGGGGTATTTATTTTCCACACTCACCGCGTTCAGACCTTTGTAATCCACGCAAAGACAAAGAGAACCATCTTTTTTTTCTTTGAATAACACAGGGGCTCCCACGGTAGATTTGGCCCGTTCAATGAACCCCCTCACTAGGTTTTTGTTCACGTATCGCTGCATCTCCTCCATTTCGAGGGGGGACATAGTGTACATTCTCGGTCGTGGGAGTTTGGCTCCTGGCACCAGTTCGATAGAGCAGTCATTGGGTCTGTGAGGGGGCAGGGCATCGCATTCTTTTTCACTAAATGCCTCCGCTAGGTCCCGGTATTCGTTGGGGATGAGTGGTTCGCATGGTGGCGGTGAGGCAGCCATGTGCGCCCGCTCATTGGGTGGCCTAAAGTGTCCCGCAACGTCAGTTGAATCAGTGGGAGGCTTAGGCCCTATAGGTAGTCTCACAGTTCTCATTCCTTTCTCCCACCAGATAAATGGCTTCCATTTGTCCAACCAGGCTAATCCTAGGATCACAGCCTCAGTCATTTTTGGGGCCACCAGGAAGCGAATAAACTCCCAGTGCTCACATATTTCTAGGCGTAGGGGCTCAGTTAATTGTGTGACTAGAGTCCCTCCCATCAGGGAGCCATCGGCTTGCTCAAACCTCACAGGTTTGGAGAGCTGTTTTGCCCGTATGCCCATTTTCATGACAAAGGGCAGGCTAATAATGCATCGGGTGCATCCAGAATCGAATAGCACGTTTAAGTCCATTTGTGCCCCCGACTTAGGGATTATAAGTTTGGCGGGCAGTGAAAAAGGCGGGATTTGTCGACTCACCATCGGGTCATTCTCTCCTTCGTCGTCGCTGTCAGAGGAGGGTAGAGCAGGGGCGGGTCCACCCAGAGTCCCGGCGTCCTCCTGTGTGGGGGCTGTAATCTGGGTAACAGGTTCTTGCGTGACCCGGTTGGATTTTTCTCTCGTTAGCCGCTGGGCAGGTTTCCTTCTCGCCGCTGGTTCCGGTCTGCTCTGTAGTCGGGGGTAGGGGACTGGACAGTTTGCTGCTCGATGTCCCTCCTGTCCGCACCGGAAACACTTAATTGATGGGCCTGCAGGTGGCCTGGGTCTCTCAGCCATCGCAGTAGTTGGAGGTTTTCGTGGGGGTGATTGCTGTTCGGGTTGCTCTGGCTGCTGCTCGGATTCAGGTGGGGGAGGCTTCTTATAGCGGGCGAGCTGAACGTCTAGCTTCACCGCTGCCTGGTACCATCCTTGCAGTTGATCAGGTACTGCTCAATAGAAGCAGGCCTGAGAGAGGTGATCGTCTAATCCCTCAATGAAGTGATGGATTAGGGATTGCTCAGGCCACCCCTCTATTCGACCTGCTACCTTGCGAAATTCTCGCACGTACTCTAGGGCAGGCCTGCTGGCTTGTTTTATTTTGTGGATTTGTTCTCTTGCCTTGAGGCCAAGGGATGGGTCCTCAAAACTTTCTCTCAGCCCTAGGAGGAAGAGGTGGGGGCTTGCTCATTATATAAATTGTTCAGCCATTCGGATGCTTCTCCCTCTAGGCTGGACGCAATCACATCGACCATGGCGCCTGGGTCCGGGTAGGGATAGGCCCAGCAGTTCAATTGAGAGCGCACTTGGTTGAGGAAAAAAATCAGCTTCTCTGGGTCCCCATCGAAGGTTGCTCTGAAAGGTGGTAATTATAGGCTGTTGATTTATGCCCAGGGGTTGCACATTCAGGGGCTGTGGCCAATCTCCTTGCTGTGGTCATTCTCCCACCAGCTGCTGATCTCCTGGCTTCTGCACCACCCCAAGCTGTTGCAAGGCCTCTATTAGCTGTGGCAAGCTCAGAGGCTGCTGATCATCTACCTGCGGGGGATGCCAAACTCCCCATTGCTGCAGAGGCCTCAGACTGAGATTTCCTCTCTCTTCAGGGCTGTAGTCCCTGGCAGGGGAAGACAGGGTCTGGAAGGCTGTCTGATCTCCTGGCTTCTGTACCACCCCAAGCTGTTGCAAGGCCTCTATTAGCTGTGGCAAGCTTAGAGGCTGCTGACCATCTACCTGCGGGGGATGCCAAACTCCCCATTGCTGCAGAGGCCTCAGACTGGGATTCCCTCTCTCTTCAGGGCTGGAGTCCCTGGCAGGGGAAGACAGGGTCTGAAAGGCTGTCTGATCTGCAATGGAAGGGCTGCAGGCTCCTCTCTGCAGGAATTGATTTCTGTTTCTCACCTCTGGCTTTTCAAATCTTTCCAGTGCTCACGCGAATCTTCAGTGGCAGGCGATCTGTTAACTCTCCACCGATTTGCATTTGTCTGCCAGCCGTTTGTCTGCCAAAATTCATCTTCCCACAGCATGCTGTCTGTTGCTTCCCCCTCTGGGGTATCAGCAGCTGTCGGGTTATCGTCTTCAAGCAAACTCCCTTTTCTCATGATAGATTTTCCTCCTGAATCTTTGCCAGCTTCTCTCAAGCCTAGGAAGAAGAGGTGGGGGTATTGCACCCCCAGTTGTTTGAAAAGGATTTAGATCTTGGCATGATGTCATGGTTCCGACTAATGAAACACTTCAAAGAACTTCCAGGCATTGTTTATCCTAAAAAGTCTTTATTCTTTGTGTAAAAGAGTGTCGGCACGGCATGGATGGATGCCAAGATCTGAATTTCCCTTCCTTGCACATAACATTCCAGGCTATTCCCCTCCCCTATTTTGCAGTCCTAAATCACATTTTCCAATCAGCCTGAAGGGCAAAGATTCACTTCCGTTCCGTATCCCGCGCATTCCTTATCTTTCTCCTCCCCTCCCAGCATCATCTAATTTAACTCTAAAAATACCAGACAGTTCTGCATATCTTGTCAAAGCAATAATATCCAATATTAGCAGCGTTGACAGTAAAACAATAAATTCAAAAAGTGGAAGTTAATAACTCATGTGTGCTTAAGAAAACAAAATGCTGATAGGAAGATGGATTCACCCAAGTGACTTTTCAACCACTTTCAGAGGGAACTGGAATCTTCAAGACTCCCCTTCCCAACTGGGTCCACGGCTGTCCAAAAGTCGCATTGGGTTATTGCTGAGTGCCCCCATTCAAATCCAGGGAGTGGCACTGCCAGAGAGCCAGCTTTGGCAGTGAAAACAGCAGATTGTCAGAAATGCTCCAGCCCTGCTTCGCTAGATGCCAGCCTGCCATAAACTACGGGAGGAGGAAGTGGGGGAACAGGGAAACCAGAACTAAGCTTAGTGCTATCCTGAGACATCGGCTCACCATCCCAAGGTCATGGGCTTGGAAAATGGAATGTAATGGCTCACAATCTAGCCCACCTTTGCAGGGACAGTTACCAAAACAACTTCTTTGAATGTGACTGGACAAGTGGGAGAAAATAGGGGGTTGGAACGAGAAAGGGAAAGTTAACTGGGAAGCTTTCACATGCAAAACCTCAGTTCTGGCTTTGTTTTACTGTAACCACTTGGCTTTTAGTAAAGTATTCTTTTCACTACAAATGGAGTTGAGAGTCTTGCTTTCCTAGAAGACAAAGCTGGGGCAGGGCTGACATTAAGCCAGAACTGCAATTTTGGTCTGCCCAGAGGAATCAACTACTATGGGGACTGTGCAAACATGTCTATTCCCGAAGGGGAACAAGAGGAGATGGAGACTTGGAAGGAAGCTGCCTCCAGGCCAGCAAGCAGACCGGGAAGTAGAGGAGAGAACTCTGAGATGGAAGAAGAAACCGAGAACCTGGGGAAGCAACAGGAAGCCTGGGGAAGCAACTCGAACTCAGAACCCAATCAAAAGCTTCAGGAGAGAACCTGATGCCTCCACTGTTGCTGCCCGAGGGGTGGCAAGCACCCTCTCCAGACGGGGCCAGCCTAAGATGGTCACTGGGGATCGGGAGACTAGAAGAACTGGAGGAACCCCCTCCAGGAATGAATGGCATTTGAGGAGCTGGGATCAGGACTCACTGCCTTGTGGCTCTATTTGAACCGGCACCAGCCGAGAGGGATCCCCAAGCCGTGATGCTCAAACAAGTAATCAACTTCCTCAGAGAGAAGTTCCCAGAGTTCAGGCTTCAAGACTACCCTGACCAACTGGTCCCAATTCCAATTCAAAACCCACCGATAGTAATCACTCAACTTGCTGCGGGCCCCCAGGTACCAGCTGCCCCACCGGCACCAGCTGCCCCACTGGCACCAGCTACTCCAACACCAGCTGCCCCGCTGTCACCAATCGCCATCCTAGGTCAAGGGGAGTGCCAACCACCCGGATTGGGAGTGAGAATCAACGGGGACATGAAGCAGTTGGCATTCTTCCTAGGTCGAGTCTGGAACTACATGGACGAGTATGGGATATACCTCCCAGGCAATGTAGGTAGTGTGTGCTGTGTTGCCAGAGCCTTAGAGGGTGAAACCGTTGAATGGCTCATAACACTGCATGACAACGATGCCAAAGAGCCATGCCACTTCGACAACTTCATACTAGCCCTTTGGCAGCGATTCAAGGATCCCCTGGCGAATCAGAAAGCGGTAACCCAGATCAAGACCATCAAACAAGGAAGGAGACCCGTGGCTGTGTACATCCAGGAATTCTGGAGCCTAGCCGGCCAGCTGGTACACTTGCCCCAGGAGATACTGATCGAGTATTTCCGAGATCGATTGAACGGCAAACTGTTCTACACCTGCTTGTCTCGTGGAACAAGAGGATCCTCTGACAGTGGTACGTACTGGTAAAAGTATTCTTTTCACTACAAATGGAATCGAGAGTCTTGCTTTCCTAGAAGACCAAGCTGGGCCAGGACTGACAGATTGTCGGTAAGAGAGAAGAAAGGCTCTTACCATGCAGCAGCCATCTTGGGTAGGAGTCGAAACTTACAGCTTTGATTAAAGAAAACACTTTGACCAATTTTATTTTTACTTGGAAACCAATGTTGGACATTTTGCGAGAAACTGACATGAAAATTTGATTTTGGGATTTGATTATTAGAATTATACAGTATGTGTAGGAGATGACCACGCTGAGCCTGAGGAAGGGGTCAAACATGTCATAAGTCACGAGTCCCTGCACTCCCACAAGAGATCTAAGTCCAACCCACCTTGAATGCCTGTCTTATCTCACGTTCATTTCCCTTGACCGTTAGTTGGTCAGATTCTTGTAGAGAGCTTAAACTTGCAATAAGTCTTTATACTCATTTGAACTGCCTGAATCTCCTGATTTCCCTGGTGTTTGACAATATGGGATTATAGAAATAATCTAGACTATTTTAGACTTTAGAGTAAGAGTTCGATGCATATTTTATTTATATCTATACCAAAGAAATCTGGAAGTCATTCTTTTTTTCTATTCACTTTACTTTTTCTTTTTTCTGCACTTTTATCTTGCTTTTTTCTTGTCTTTTCTTTTTCTAAAAATCTTTTTCTTCTTGTTTGTTTATCTTTTATTCTTATTTTTAATTTAATAAAGTTACATTAAAAAAGGAAGAGGAAAGGACACTTCTGATCTGGCTGAAATACAGCAAATGAGAAAGCACATCTTTAGTGAAAGCTTGATCCTGTGATATTGAACTACCAATGCTGTTGTGTGGCTATGACATTGCCATTTCCCCTGTTGTAAACCAATTTAGTGAATGAAACAGGACCAAGACCCAGATGTAAGTGCCCTCTGGGCATCAAAGTGGAGACTGGATTTCAGTTAAACTAGATCAGTGTTTTTCAACCTTGACAACTTGAAGATGTGTGGACTTCTACTCAAAGAATTCTCCAGCCAGTATGGCTAGCTGGGGAACTCTGGGAGTTGAAGTCCACACATCTTCAAGTTGCCAAGTTGGAGAAACACTGAACTAGATTAGTGTAGAAGGTAAAGTGAGTGTCAAGTGCTGGGGAAATCATGAGATTCAGGCAGTTCAAAGGAGTATAAAAATTTATTACAAGCTTAAGCTCTCTACAAGAATCTGAGCTACAAGCAGTCAAGGGAAATGAGCGGAAGAAGGGATTCAAGGTGGGATGGACTTAGATCTCTTGTGTGAGCGCAGGGACTCATGACTGATGATGCGTTTGACCCCTCCCTCGGGCTCAGCCTGCTCATCTCCTACAGTGAGGAGGGATTTCACATCACATATTTCACCTTGGACGAAGCATTAGATTAAAGATGTAATAAATGATTATAGAATCATAGGTCTGGAAGGGACCTTGGAGGTCTTCTAGTCCAGGGCTTTTCAACCTGTGGTACGCGTACCACTTGTGGTACATTAACAAGTGGCAGGTGGTACGCAGCCCTGCCTAGCCAAGTGTAGTGGGGGAGGGAATGAGCCAGCACAGGCAAGGACTTACAGTGAGAGAGTCCTCTGGAGCTGCAGATTGGCTGGGGCAGGCAAAGGCCCCAGGCTCACTTCTGGCTCATCCTCCCCCATGAGAAAGGAGGAGGAGGGGGCGGAGACAGAGGCTATAAAAGTAGGCAGTTTGGGCGGGAGAGGGAGAGAAAAAAAAAGAAGCAGCCTTGGGAGGAGGCCGAGTCAGCTCTAGCTGCACCGAGGGTGGGGGGGAGAGGAGAGGAGATCAAATCAAGCAGGCCGGGCCATGAGCTGATTTGCAACTGCTGTGGCAGCCACCTGTGCTGGCAGTAGCAAACAGGCAAGAAATGCAGTGGGGGAGGGGTCGCCCTCCAAAAAGGTAGCAATGGCTGGAGGTGAGGCACAGAGGAGGGAGGGAGGGAGATGGAGAGTGGAAGGATTCTTATGTGCTTTTGTGACTTTGAAGTTCTGGGATTTGTGCAATGTGGGCTTTGTGTTCTTAAGGAGTGTTTGGCAATTTCTATTTGGCTGATGGCTGATGTCTCCTGTTAGCTTCTATTGCTCTGCTATTGTTAGCTGTAAGTTTTGCTGCAAGGGATTTTGAAGTATTTTTGTCCTGAATGGATTTTGCCTGTAGATTCCTTTACTTATGAATGGAGCCATTTGGGGAGGCTGCCTTAGCCGGCAGCCAATACTTACTACATTTTTCTTTCTTCCTTACTTTCCTTTCTAGCCAGTAGCTAATTCTTAAAGGGGAATGTGCCTTTTTAAGCTAGTTCACTCAGCAGTTTGTATTTTCTGTTTCTGGAGGCTTTTCCTTGTTTGATGAATATATGGAAGAGAAAAAATATGGGGGGGGGGTTCAAATTCTTCCTTCAGAAGGAGGTGGGCATGAGAAAGAGGGAGGGAGGGAGGGAGGGAAGTCCCGCCTTAGTACTTGACCACCAGCAGCCCTGTCATTGACTTTACTTGTCAAAAGGTTGCAAAAGGGGATCACATGACCCTGGGACACTGTGACCATCATAAATATGAATCAGTTGCCAAGCATCCAAATATCAATCACATGACCCTGGGCATGCTGTAATGGTCATAAGTGTGAAAATGGTCATAAGTCATTTCAATGCAATTGCAACTTTGAACAGGGTTTTTTTTTTTGGTCATCAAGTTTTTGACACCTTGCTAGGTGGTACTCGAATATTGCCATATCCTAAAAGTGGTACAATTGGTGAAAAGGTTGAAAAGCCCTGTTCTAGTCAACCCCCCTGACAAAGGCGGGAGTCCTTATACCATCCTGGACAAATGGTTGACCAATCTTTTCTTGAAAATCTCCAGCGATGGAGCACCCATGACTCCAGGAGGCAAGCTGTTCCACTGATTGTTCTCACTGTCAGGAAGTTCCTCCTTATTTCCAGGTTGGACCTCCCTCTGACAAGCTTCCACCCATTGATTCTTCTTCTGCCCTCAGGTTCTTTGGAGAATAAATCAATGCCCTCTTCTCTGTGACAGCCCTGCAAGTATTGGAAGATGACTATCAGGTCTCCCCTAAGCCTTCTCTTCATTAGGCTAAACGTACCTAGTTCCCTTAGTCGCTCATAATACAATTCAGCCTCTGTATACAGACACTGTATCATCTTTGGTGCCCTTCTCTACACTCTTTCTACGGCCTCAACACTTTTGTATCGTGGTGACTACAACTGGATGCAGTATTCCAAATGTGGCCTCACTAGCGCAGCATAGAGGGGTACTATCACTTCCCGTGATCTTGATGCTATCCCTCTGTTGATGCAGCCTAGGACTGCATTGGCTTTTTTGGCAGTTGCAGCACACTGCTGACTCATACATAAGTGGTGGTCTACCAGGACACCTAGATCCCTCTCACAGGCACTACTGTTGAGCCAGGTACTGCCTATCCTGTACCTGTGCATCGGCATTCCCTGCCTAAGTGCAGGACCTTACTTTTCTCACCACTGAACTGCATCTTATTGGATAGGGCCCAATGCTCAAGTCTGTCAAGATCATTCTGAACCTTCAGCCTATCTTTTGAAGTGTTAGCAATTCCCCCCAGCTTTGTGTCACCTGCAAATTTGATGAGCACTCCTTTAATCCCCTCATCTAGATCATTTATGAAGATGTTGAAGAGCACTGGCCCCAAGACTGAACCTTGAGGTACCCCACTGCATGCTTCCCTCCATGTAGATATAGTTCCATAGAGGACTACACACTGAGTGTGGTTTGCAAGCCAACTGCAAATCCATATGGTGGTGCTGCTGTTGTCTATCCCACATTGTTCTATCTTACCAAGTAGGCTGTGGTTTACTTTATCAAATGCCTTACTGAAGTCTAAGTATACTATATCCACAGCATTTTCTTGGTCTGCTAATTTAGTCACTTTATCAAAGAAGGCAATAAGGTTTGTTAGGCATGACCTGTTTTTTAAAAACCTATACTGGCTTCTAGGGATCAGCTTGTTCATTTCTAGGTGCATACAAATCCACTGCTTGATTATCTTTTCCAGGATTTTCCCAGGTATTGATGTCAAGATGATTGGTCTGTAGTTTCCTGGATCCACTTTTTTCCCCTTCTTGAAGATCGGAATCCCATCTACTCTTTTTCAGTCCTGTGCCATTTCTGTCATCATCATCATCATCATCATCAAGTTGGAAGGGACCTTGGAGGTCATCTAGTCCAACCCCCTGCTCAGGCAGGAAACCGTATACCCGTGGTGGCGAACCTATGGCACGCATGCCAGAGGCGGCACGCAGAGCCCTTTCTATGGGCACGCGCGCCATTGCCCCAGAAGGACGCTTCCCTCCCCCTCTTCACACGCGCCTGACTAATGGGACCTGGAGAAGGCAGGGAAACCAAATCCAGCAGCGCTCTCGCGCTCTTTCTCTCTCTGCACTGGGAGTCCAGGAACAGCTGCGAGAGCTGGGCAGGGAGATGGGAACCTATAAAAGCAGGGTTTGGCGGGAGAAGTGTAGTGAGCAAGCGAGAGAGAGCACGGTTTTTGGAAGCGACGGTGCAGAGGGGCGAGCGAGGAAAGTAGGATGCGCGAGTTTGGAGTTTGGGAAGGTGAGCGAGGAAAGTAGGACGCGCAAGTTTGGAGTTTGGGAAGGTGAGCGAGGAAAGTAGGACGCGCGAGTTTGGAGTTTGGGAAGGCAAACACGCGAGTTTGGAGTTTGGGAAGGCGAACAAGGAAAGTAGGACACGCGAGTCTGGAGTTTGGGAAGGCGAGCGAGGAAAGTAGGACGCGCGAGTTTGGAGTTTGGGAAGGCGAGCGAGGAAAGTAGGACGCGCGAGTTTGGAGTTTGGGAAGGCGAGCGAGGAAAGTAGGATGCGCGAGTTTGGAGTTTGAGAAGGCAAGCAGGGCCTTAACATAAAAGGCTGGATCTGCTTTCAAAAAAAGAGAAAGGAGGGAAGATTATTGGGCTTCTTGCATCATTCCCATTTGAAGCCATTCTTTGCAACAAGGAAAAATCCAGTCTATCCAGCACTACCAACATTTCAAATCTGTGTGCACTGAGAGGACAGCTATTTTTAAGACGCCAGTCCTGCACATCTATATCTAGGAATAAATCTCATTAAACTCATGAGGCTGTGAAACACAGAATGAAAACACACACACACACACACACACACACACAAAACGCAGAGCTTCCAATCTTCTGAGCAATTCCAACAGCTAAACTAGCCTGAGAGAAATTCCAAATCTTCTCTTGCTCCCTTGAGAGCATTAAAAGAAGAAACTGGAAACCGACCAAACCCAGGGAGGCTGGTGCAAGACAGCCCTTACTTATTCGTTCCCGCTCCTTTCCGCGGAACGCAGGAAATGGGAGGCGAGACACGGGCACGCACAGTTACACACACACACACACACTGATGTGAATTCACTGAATGAGCGAAGCGGGGAAAACGTAACATTGCTATTAAATCCCAACATGACTCCCATGGAAGATGCACAATGGAGGGGGGGGGCAGGAGTCTGCTGCTGCGCGGAGTAGGATTAGAGAGGGAGGGATCCAGCCTCCCTCTTCCTCCTCCCAAACTGATTCGCGATAAGCGCGCACACCCACCAGCTGCCAAATGAATCTTGGTCTTCCTCTGCAGAGACATCTTCAGCGCCTTGTCGAGGCTGCGGGGGTTTGTCATGCTGCAAGTCTGTTATCTGCTCAGCGCCTGCTAAGGGCTGGCCAATGGTGGATGGAGCGGTAGCCTTGCCATGTGCTCGCCAGCCCGCTCCCGCGCAAACTCTCCCGCTGACGGTGCCGAAGCGGCAGTCGCTGTCGCCACTGCGGCATCTTTGGCTTCCCCGCTCTTTGCGGCAGGAGCCGAGCAGCTCGGGGGCCCTGTGCTGAGTGGACTTTGATTCTCAGCTGCGAAACTCTGGGGATTTTATCCGTAGAACGCAGCGCAAACCGGAGTCGGTAGGCCCTGCTGAGAGGGAAGATTGTCTGGGTACCTGGTGCATCTTGTCCTGTAGGCTGGGCTAAGCACTCGCTTTGGCAATCCTAGACCGACCCTGTTCCCGCTGGTTCCCACAATCCACGAACTGGCCAGGCCTTGTTTAAAGGCAGCCCTTTAAACATGGCCTGCAATTCCCAACCTGGTCTAGGAGTTGTGGGAGCTGTAGTCTAAGACAAACCAGGAAGGTTTCCACAATTGTTTTTTGCATTTTGGGAATATAATCACTATTCCCACAGAGTAACCCTCAAGAGGAGGACAGATCTATGGCTGCTGTGGAGAAGTGGTGGGATATAAGTCACCAAAAGCAAGTGTGCAATAAATTGTACAATCGTTTGATTGGCATTATGCAGTGGTGCCTTCAAGATGTTTAAGATGGCTAACCTCTTTGGAAGACTGTTTAAATCCAGAGTCTATAGTTAACTAAAGACATGACTTGTTTTAGTACCAGTGGTCTTCAAAAAGAATCCGTTTGTTGGCCCATGGACTGTTGCTTGTGCAATTTCTTATTGCCTTCTATTTTCAAGAAGTGATAAAAGAGCAGGAACTAATTGTGTTCTATTCAAGCAGATCCAACCTGTTCATACAAAATCAAGAGTAGCACTTCCTGAGCTCAGTTTTTGGCTGCATCCTTAGAAATATATTAATCTTTTCTGCTGGAAGATCAGTACTACCACATAGTGATGGGACATGGGCAGCCCAAGAGCCAAATAGGAACAGTAAATTCAAGAGTAGGTGCTTGCCAAGATTCTCAAGACCAGCAAAGGGATCAGTGTCCCATTACCTTGCACACACTGTTTAAAAAACCAGATGCCACTTAAGCGAGCCTTATATGCAAAAGTTTATGCATTTTGTTATTTACTTTATTGCAGAACAGGAAAGAATGATTGGGCCTGTACTGAAGGACCAATGGAGATGGATTTTTCTTTAATTTAAAATTAATATCCATCTCCATTGGTCCTACAGTACAGGCCAAATTAAATTCAATACCAATGAATTATCAATAAGTAAAGCAAAGTAGCTTCCTATAATGAATCTACATTCTAATTTCCTATTCATTCAATTAATCCAACTTTCATATTTGCATCACTACACTTGGAGATGGAAAAGATGAATTTCCATACAGATGAGCATTTGGAATCTTCTCTTCTCTTCTCTTCTCTTCTCTTCTCTTCTCTTCTCTTCTCTTCTCTTCTCTTCTCTTCTCTCTCTCTCATCTTTTGCAAAGTGGAGCCTTCTGAAGGGATCTCATATTATCTTCTAGGCAACCTGCTGCTTACTTTGGATTGTTTTCCCTACGTGTCTAGAAAATCAGTACAGGTCCTGAAATCCAGTATTTATTTAATGAATGAATGAATTTTTTTTTATTTATATCTCGCCTATACTATTTTTACAAATAGCTCAAGGCAATGAACATATCCAACATACCTTTCTCCTCCTATTTTCCTCACAACACACCTGGGAGGTGGATTGGGCTGAGAGAGAATGACTGGCCCAAAATCACCCAGCTGTTTAATCCTCTATCTGTAGGCACGTGCGCCGTGAACAGGGCGACCGAGGGAAGTAGGACACATGTGTTTGGACTTTGGAGAAAGGGGGAGAAAGAGAGAGAGAGAGGGGAGAGAGAGAGAGAGGAAGGAGGGGAGGGAGGGAGGGAGGGAGAGAGGGAGGAAGGAAGGAGATGGGAATGAAAAGGAGGGAGGCAGGGAAGGAGGGGAAGGAGGAAGGAAGGAGGGAGGGAGGGAGATTGGAATGAGAGGGAGGGAGGGCCTGAGGGAAGTCCTGCCTTAGCACTTGGCCACCAGCAGCCCTGTGGCCCTTTTGCCATCCCCTGGTGGTCTCCCATCCTATTGCTGAGGATGCTTTGGTTACAAAGCCAGGTCTCCTCACATGGACAGGGAGTGGGCCTCCCTCTGACCCATGTACTTTGCCCTCCTGCACCCACCATGCCCACACAGGCGCCCCTGACATGAGTGACGTTGAGCTGGCCATGCCCACCCAGTGGGCCATGCCCCCCCCCCCGAGGGCACCCTAATGCTGATGCAGCCCTGGCACTTTGCGATAAATAAGTGGGTTTTGGGTTGCGGTTTGGGCACTCGGGCTCTAAAAGGTTTGCCATCACTGCCCTATACCATTTCAGACAAATGGCTGTCCAGTCTCTTCTTAAAAACTTCCAGTGTTGGAGCATTCACAACTTCTGGAGGCAGGTTGTTCCACTGATTAATTGTTCTAACTGTCAGAAAATTTCTCCTTAGTTCTAGGTTGCTTCTCTCTTTGGTTAGTTTCCATCTGTTGCTTCTTGTCCTGCCTTCAGGTTCTTTGGAGAATAGCTTGACTCCCTCTTCTTTGTGGCAGCCCCTGAGATATTGGAACACTGCTATCATGTCACCCCTCGTCCTTCTCTTCATTAGACTAGACATACCCAATTCCAGCAACCGTTCCTTATATGTTTTAGCCTCCAGTCCCCTGATGATCTTTGTTGCTCTTCTCTGTACTCTTTCTACAGTCTCAACATCTTTTTTACATCGTGGTGACCAAAACTGGATGCAGTATTCCAAGTGTGGCCTTACCAAGGCATTGTAAAGTGGTATTAACACTTCACGTGATCTTGATTCTATCCCTCTGTTAATGCAGCCTAGCACTGTGTCGGCTTTTTTGGCAGCTGCAGCACACTGCTGGCTCATATTTAAGTGATTGTCCACTAGTACTCCAAGATCCCTCTCACAGTTACTACTATTGAGCAAGGTACCACCTATTCTATACCTGTGCATTTGGTTTTTCTTGCCTAAATGTAGAACCTTACTTTTTTTACCATTGAATTTCATTTTGTTAGATAGTGCCCAATGTTCAAGTCTGTCCAGATCCTTCTGTATCTTAAGCCTGCCTTCTGGAGTGTTGGCTATTCCTGCCAGCTTGGTGTCGTCTGCAAATTTGATGAGTTCCCCATCTATCCCCTCGTCCAAATCACTGATGAAGATTTTGAAGAGCACTGGGCCCAGAACAGAGCCCTGGGGCACCCCACTACACACTTCCCTCCATGTAGATGCAGTTCCATGCTCCAGGAGTTCTGAAAGATTTTGTTCAGTGGTTCTGGGATCACATCTGCCAGCTCCTCTAGTATCCTGGGATGTAAACAATCTAGTCCAGGAGATCTGAACTCATCCAAAGCAGATAGATGTTCTCTTATCAATTACTTCACCTGTATTCCTGTTCTATTTCCCATGGTGCTTTTGATGGGTTGAACTATTTTTTCCTTTTGCGTAAAGACAGATGCAAAGAAGGAATTAAGCAGTTCTGCTTTCTCCCTATTGCCCATCACCTTCTTGCCATCTTCTCCCATTAGTGGAACGACCATTTCCTTGACTTTCTTCCTGTTCCTTACATATAGAAAGAAACTTTTTTTTGTTACTTTTGGCATTTGTTGCAAGTCTTAGTTCATTCTGAGCCTTAGCCTTCCTGACTCCATCCCTGCAGATTTGGGCTATTTCTGTCATGCACCAGGGAAATCAGGAGATCCAGGCAGTTCAAATGAGTATAAAGATTTATTGTAAGCTGAAGCATTTTATAAGAATCTGAACTACTAATGGTCAAAGAAATTTGGTGGTAGATAAGGAATTCATGGTGGGCTGGAGTTAGAACTGTTGTGGGCGCAAAGGGACTCAAGACTGATGATGCATTTGACCCCCCCCCCCCTCGGGCTCAGCCTGGTCATGTCCTACATCACCCCTGCCTCTGTGTGGTAGTGATGAACATATTATTGCTAAAGTTTATAAAATGTTATTGAAGTTAAATCTGGAAAAAGAACAAGTAAAGCATTGTATGATTCAGTGGGCAAGGAATTTTGGATATAATGTAATGCTTGAACAATGGGAGAATATGTGGAATAAAGGATTAAAATTTACATTAAATTATAATCTAAAAGAAAACTTTTATAAGATGATGTACTGTTGGTATTTAACTCCAGATAAGTTGTCAAGAATGTATAAAGGTATGAATGTTGGAAATGTAAATGTAAAGAAGGGACTTTTTATCATTTATGGTGGACGTGTAATAAAGCAAAGAAATATTGGAGTAGGATTCATATCTTAATACAGAAAATTCTTAAAGTGAATATAGAAAGAAAACCAGAGACTTTTCTCTTGGGGCTAATGGACAAAGACCTGGAAAAATTTTTTGGAAATTTGATCTTATATATGTTGACGGCAGCAAGACTACTCTATGCACAGAAATGGAAGGTCACCTTGATCCCCACAATGGATGAATGGTTGGAAAAATTGAAACTAGCAGAGATGGCTAAATTGACTGGATGTTGTGGTCCGAAGGAAGAAGCATTCCAAGAAAACTGAGACATTATTTTCCCTTTTAGATTCTTTATTTTCTATTTCTTCCCAGGAGTTATGCAACAATACTTCGGCACATTACAAAGCGGATGCCAGAATCTGGATTTCTCTGGCTTGCGTCTATCTTATCTCGCTAAACTCCTCCCTTACTTTACGGTCATGATTTACGTCTTCCAATTAGGCTGGAGGCCAAAGATTCACTTCCCTTCCCTGTCTCCCACTTTCCTTCATAAGTCTCCTCCCTTTGTATGTCATCTGATTTAACTCCAAAAATACCAAACAGTTCTGCATATCTTGTCAATGCAATAATATCCTATATTAACAGCGTTGACACTGTTTTGATTAAAGAAACAAAATACAAATACTTTTATTTCTATGTGGAAACCGCTTCTGGACTTTGTGCTTGAAGTGGAAAAAAACGAAACGTTGATTTTGGGCTTTACTGATTAGATAGATTTGTTGTTATCGAAATGGCTAGTTTATACTATTATGTACAAGTAAAAAGTTGAGGTTTGATGTTAATGTTTTATTCTACTGCACCAAAGGGAGTCGGAAGTCAATGCCTTTTTTCCCCCTTTTTTCCCTTGCTTTCCCCCACTTTTCTCTTCCCCTTTCCCTTCCCTAACTTCCCTACCATTTACTTTTGTATTTTCTTTGCATGCTATGTTATAAACTAATAAAAACATATGAAATGACCCCTGCCTCCATCTTGGCCCCCCTCCTCTTCCATCAATTCTTAATAGGGCATCAGTTCATGGGTTATTGGGTCATATTGGCTAGGAATATGGGACTTCTGATCACACATCAGTTTAAAGAAGGCTGCCCAGATATTAAACCTACCACAGATGAGCTGCAAAAATCTTCACAACCAAAGAAATATAGAAAAATGGAAAAGCTTTGATGCCTCTTTCAGATATTTGCAGTCCAGACATAGTAACCCTATGACATATAAGGGCAAAGAATCTGTCCTAAATCTCCAGAATTCTCTAATTCTCTAATATGAATCTTCCATGGAATCACATTAATGAATTCACTTTGTCCCAGTCTCTGGGAGAAATTTTAACACTAATTACATGTAAGCACTATAAGCTAATCAATAGAAACTGTAATATATAGATAACCCTTGTTTAGCAACCACAGTTGGGATTGGCAACTTAGTTGCTAAGTAAGGCAGTAAAGTGAAACCATGGCTGTGCTTACAATCATAATTCAGCTCTCCTTTGCTTTAAAGACCTGTGAAAGTTGTAAATGTGATGATTAGTTGTGAAATTACTTTTTCATCACTGTTGTAACTGCAAATGGTCGCTAAATGAGGCAGTTGCTAATCGAGGTCTACCTGTATTAAGAACCTGGAACAGTTAAAACATTCCAAAATTCAGAAATCCAAAACACAAAATATCAGTTTGTTCCCAAAGTTGTGTTTCAAAAGTGCCAGTCGAGGGATACCATATTGTTAGACCCTTTATGGTCAAATGCAACCTCTCTTTGTCAGATGCTGGAGACATGAAATGGATCTACCAGGTCCCAATCATAGCAGCAATCATGGCAAGAAGGGCAAAACATGGCTGGGAACTTGGTAATACATGTTTCCTGTGGCTGAATTACTAATCAACTTTGTAATGGCTTAAAATTAATTTTAAAATATCAGATACCATCTGTAAGTACTCTTAAGTTTTAGAGTCACCCATTGGATTTGCATTACTAAGAATTAGGCCTTTCTGGAATTTGCCCCCACGTTGGGTTTGTGTAGTCCTGATGCTCTTTGAGTTGTAGGCTGAGGTTGTGTTTTTTAAGACGTAGACTTGTTTATCTAGTAATTGTTTGTAACTGTCTAGTAATTTTTTGGAGTGTGAGTTAGACAGAAATTACAATAGATTGCTATACAGTATACAGGTGGTTCTTGACTTATGACCACAATTGGGACCAGAATTTCCATTTGATCAAAATCAGAACCAATTAGTAGACTCTAAAAAACAAGAAGAGATGGAAGAAGCAGCTGCACAAGATTTGGATTCACCATCCTCTTAAAATAAAAAGAAAAATGGAATATAAATACTTAATGTGGAATATTAATGAAGCCCCCTCAAAGCAGAAAAAAGTATTTCATTACTTGAGGAAATTAAATTTGGATATAATTTGCCTACAAGAAACACATATTAAAATAGTAGATAGAAAATATTTGGTCAATAAAAGATTAGAAGAAGAATTTATCTCTGCAGGACCAAACAAGAGAAATGGACTTGTCTTATATGTAAAAATCTCAGCTTAAACCTAAGCTAGTAGTATCAGATGAATATGGTAGATTCATAGCAATAGAAGTGGACTTGAATGGGATAAAGACAATGGTAGTTGGAATTTATTTACCAAATGAACACAAATTGATTTTTTTTTAGTATCTTATGGAACAATTAACATCTTTTACTTATGAAAATTGGTGTCTGCTTGGCGACCGGAATGGAGTAACTTCACCAACTCATGACAGAACATCAAGTAAAGGGATAAAACCCTCAAAAGGTAAACTACCAAAAGTCTTCATTGAGCTGATGGACAACTTAACGTTGGTTGACTCTTGGGGGCACAAAAATGGATTATCAAGACACTATACCTTTTTTTCAGAAAGCCATAAAACCCTTCTCAAGAATCAATATGATATGGATTTCCAAGAACTTTGCTAATAAAATTTCAAAAGTGGATCTTCTGCCTAAAAGTTTTTTGGATCATAATCCAGTTCTTCTGACGTTCAGAAAAAGGACCGCACAGTTCAGATGGAGACTGAATTTGACTATTCTACACAAAGAAAAGATTTTAAAAGACTGCAAAGAGAAATTGAATTAGTATTTTAACAACAATTTGGGGACAGATTTAATGACTGGGAAGTGAGCAAAGACCTTATGAAAGGCTATTTCATCTAACACAATCGTTTAGAAAAGAAGAAAACTAAAAAAAAGATGCAAAAGATATTGGATGAACTTAAAAACAAAGAATCTGATTTACAAAGGACGCCAACAGACTCTAAAATTTTACATCAAATGAAATTATTACACCAACCACTATTTATGCTGAATGTTCGGGAAGTAGAAATAAAATTGAATTATTTGAAACAAAGACATTTTGAGTTCTCAAATAAGCCAGGAAGATGGTTGGCATATAGATTGAGAAAAGAAAGAGAAAAGACATTAAAAAAGCCCAGATCCCACAAAAGAGGAGGTGGAGTTGCACTATATGTAAAAGACCACTATATTGCTACAGAAATGCATGAGACCAAAGACGAAAACCTCCTAGAATGCATATGGGTCAACATAAAAGAAAAAAAGAATGACATTGTCATAAGTTGTATACTACAGGCCACCCAACCAAGCAGAAAAAAATATACTTTCTGCTAACCAATTAACAAATATATGTAGGAAACACACTACAATAGTAATGGGAGGCTTCAATTACCCTGACATCAACTGGAAGACTAATTCTGCACCAAGTGAGAAATTGAATAGATTCCTGACCAACCTAGCTGACAACTTTGTTGTCCAAAAGGTAGAGGAAGGAACTAGAGGGACAGCCATACTGGACTTAATTCTAACGAACAGAGAAGAAGTGATAGAAGGAATTGAAACTGCAGGAACCTTGGGTGAGAGTGACCATGTCATACTGGAATTCAATATAATGCAAACACAAGCAATAGAATATAATCCAACCAGTGTCTTAAATTTTAAAAGAACTGATTTTAACAAACTCAAAGAGAGCCTAAGAAAAATTCCATGGATAAAAATCCTAAAGGGGAAAACGACTCAAGAAGTGTGGGAAACACTGAAAAATATGATCACAAAAGCCCAGACTAGCACAATACCACTGAAAAAGAAAAACAAGAAATCCAAGAAGAAACCAGCATGGTTGCACAAAGATCTCTCTGCTAAACTGAAAGACAAAAAAGATTAAGTACAAAAAATGGAGAGGGACACATAACTAAAGCAGAATAACAGCAGATAGCCCGAATCTGCAAAGATGAAGTCAGGAAAGCAAAGGCTCAGAATGAACAAAGACTTGCAACAAAAGTCAAAGATAATAAAAAAAAGTTTCTTTGAACATATAAATAACAAGAAAAAAATCAAGGAAACAGTCAGTCCACTAAAGAGAGAAGACGGCAAGGAAGTAACAGGCAGCAGAGAGAAAGCACAGCTGCTTAACTCATTCTTTGCATCGGTCTTTACGCAAAAAGAAATTATAGCCCAACCTACCAAAAACATAACTGTAAAAGACAGACTAGAAAAAAAATTAAAATAAGCAAAAAAATGGTAAAAGAACACCTGTCTGATCTTGACGAATATAAGTCACCGGGACCTGACAGATTACATCCCAGAGTTCTAAAGGAACTGGTAGATGTCGTCTCAGAACCACTGTACCATATCTTTAAAAAATCCTGGAGCACCAGGGAACTACCAGAGGACTGCTTACTTCCCTCCATGTAGACGTTGTACCATGAAGGACTACTCGTTGAGTGCGGTTTGTCAGCCAGTTAAAAATCCATCTTATGGTGATGCTGTCTATCCCACTTTTTTAAAGCTTTCCAAGAAGTACGTTGTGGTCTACTTCGTTGAATGCCTTGCTGAAGTCTAAGTATACTATGTCCGCAGCATTCCACTGGTCTACTAATTTAGTTACTTGATCAAAGAATGAAATAAGATTGGTTTGGCATGATCTATTTTTAACAAACCCATGCTGGCTTCTAGTTATAACTTTGTTTGTTTCTAGATGTTTGCGATCTGTTTTTTGATTATCTTTTCCAGTATCTTCCCAGGTATTGATGTTAGTTGGTCTGTAGTTACCTGGGTCTGTTTTTTTCCCCTTTTTTGAAGATGGGAACCACATCAGCTCTTTTCCAATCCTCTGGTAGTTCCCCGGTGCTCCAGGAATTTTGAAAGATATGGTACAGTGGTTCTGAGATGACATTTGCCAGCTCCTTAAGAACTCTGGGATGTAACCCATCAGGTCCCGGTGATTTATGTTCATCAAGATCAGACAGGCGTTCTCTTACCATTTTTTGTTTATTTTGACTTTTATTTCTAGTCTGTTCCTTTCAGTTATGTTTTTGGTAGATTGGGCTATAATTTCTTTTTTCATGAAGACCGATGGAAAGAATGAGTTAAGCAGCTCTGCTTTCTCTCTTCTGCCTGTTACTTCCTTGCCATCTTCTCTCTTTAGTGGACTGTTTCCTTGACTTTTTTCTTGTTATTTATATGTTGAAAGAAACTTTTTTTTTCTTATCTTTGACTTTTGTTGCAAGTCTTTGTTCATTCTGAGCCTTTGCTTTCCTGACTTCATCTTTGCAGATTCTGGCCATCTGCTGATATTCTGCCTTAGTTATGTGTCCCTCTTTCCATTATTTGTACTTGTCCTTTTTGTCTTTGAGTTTATCAGAGAGATCTTTGTGTAGCCATGCTAGTTTCTTGTTAGATTTCTTGTTTTTCTTTTTCAGTGCTATTGTGCTGGATTGGGCTTTTATGATCATATTTTTCAGAGTTTCCCAAGCTTCTTGAGTTGTTTTCCCCTTTAGGATTTTCATCCAAGGAGTCTTTCCCAAGTTCTCTTGGAGTTTGTTAAAATCAGCTCTTTTAAAATCTAAGACTCTGATATCATTATGTTCTATTGCTTGTGTTTGTATTACATTGAATTCCAGTATGACATGGTCACTCTCACTCAAGTTTCCTGCAGTTTCAACTCCCTCTATCACTTCTTCTCTGTTTGTGAGAATGGCTGTCCCTCTAGTTCCCTCCTCTACCTTTTGGTCAACAAAGCTGTCAGCTAGGTTGGTCAGGAATCTATTCGATTTCTCACTTGGTGCAGAATTAGTCTTCCAGTTGATGTCAGGGTAATTGAAGTCTCCCATTACTATTGTAGTGTGTTTCTTACATATATTTGTTAATTGGTTAGCAAAAAGTACATCTATTTTTTCTGCTTGGTCGGGTGGCCTGTAGTATACAACTTATGACAATGTCATTCTTTTTTCCTTTTATATTGACCCATACGCATTCTAGGTGGTTTTCGTCTTTGGTCTCATGCATTTCTGTAGCAATATAGTGGTCTTTTACATATAGTGCAACTCTACCTCTTCTTTTATGGGGTCTGTTTTTTTTAAAACAGTTTATATCCTTCTATCAGTGTGTTCCACTCATGGGTCTCAGCCCACCAAGTTTCAGTAATTCCAATTATATCATATCTACTTTCATGTATTAATAATTCTAGTTCACCCTGTTTGTTCCCCAAACTTTGTGCATTTGTATATAGGTATTTGAGAGCTTTATGTCTGACTCTGGGTATGCTTCCCATGTCTCCTATTTGGTGTTTGAGTTTGTCTTCCTTCCTATCCCTCCTTGCCTCATTATTTGATTTGTTTTCTAGGGGTTTTTGCTTGGAATTAGGTCCTGGAGATCCTAAAGATTGGTCACCCTCCCCCCTCAGTTTTAGTTTAAAGCCCTCCTGATAAGTTGAGCCAGGTGTTTTCCAAAAACATTCTTCCCAGTTTTTGTGAGGTGCAGTCCATCCCTTGCCAAATGTCCATTGTGGAGGTAGTGCAGACCATGGTCCAGGAATCCAAAGTTCTTTTGACAACACCATCCCTTTAGCCAATGGTTCACTTCTAGTATCCTTTGTTCTCTTACTGGATGTTCACCTTTCGTTGGCAGTACAGATGAAAAAACTACTTGTATACCTAACTCCTTGACCTTCTTGCCTAGTTGTTTGTAATCCCTCGATATTGTTTTCAGCTCCATTTTCGTGTTGTTCGTCTCTACGTGTAGTAGTAGAAAAGGGTAGTAATCTGTGGGTTTTATTATTTGGGTTAGGTTCTTGGCCACATCTTTGATTCTTGCTCCAGGGAGACAACATACCTCTCTGGACTGACTGTCTGGTCTACAGATGGCTGATTCTGTTCCCTTGAGAATTGAATCTCCTATTACCAACACTCGCCTTTTTTTTCCTAGGGAGTTTTTGGGTACTTTTCTATCTATCACAGGAGCACTTGATATTGTTACTATTTTAGGGACATTTGATGATGCTTCTTTTCTAGGTGTCTGCATGTTTTCTTCCAGGGACAGTCTATGAAATCGATTGCTCAGCACCAGTGGGGCTGCATCAGAGTGGGTTGGGTTGGACATGGGGTTTTGTTCTAGGTTTGTGTTTTTTTCCATGAGTGATATGTTTCCATCTCTTTTCTTCTTCTAAGGGGTCAATTCTTTTAAAAGTTGTTTGATCATTATTATGTTCAATTTGGGCATGTTCTTCTTGCAAGGTTTGGGGTTTCTCGTTTTGTGGGTTGAGTTTCAAAGTGGTTAGAGTTTTCTCTAGCCCTTTTACTTTTTCCTTTAGTAGCACAATTAGTTTACATTTGGTACATTTATAGTTTGGTTCTTCTATGGGCATAAGCGTATACATGGAACATGTTTTGCAGATCACAATAGCATCAGTTTCTTTTTCCATGAGTGTATTAAAAAAATGAAAACGAGAAAAAATGAAAATGAGAAAAAATGAAAATGAGAGTGTAGAAGGTTTTACCACAGATTATTAAATGGGACAAATGTCCAATTTGGAGATTTGATATTCTAACAGATCACTTAAAAAATTAAAAATTGGGGGGGGAAATGTCTAGTTTTTGCCTTCAGAAGTTGTGGGAGCTTCATCACTGGAAGCTTTCAAGAAGAGACTTGACTGCCATCTGTCAGAAATGGTGTAGGGACTCCTGCTTGAGCGGGGGGTTGGACTGGATGACCTACAAGGTCCCTTCCAACTCTGTTTATTCTATTCTGTTCTAAGATGATTGGAATGATCCTATAACTACTTTTGAAATATCAGATGCCATTAAAAAGATGAAAATAGGCAAGGCCCCAGGCCCAGATGGACTTCCAAGTCAATGTTATAAATGCTTTGAAGATCAACTGCTACAACCATTGAAACAGGTAATGAATTCTACATTACAGGGTTCTAAAATGCCTCACTTGTGGAGGGAAGCTAATATTGCCCAGCTTCCAAAGGAAGGTCAAGATGCTACATTGATACAGAACTACAGACCAATTTCCTTATTAAATAATGATTATAAACTTTTTATGGCAATATTGGGGGACAGATTGAAGAAGATTTTGCAGAACTTTATACATGAGGACCAATCTGGTTTCTTACCAAAAAGGCAACTGAGGGATAATGTTAGAACGGTCCTAAAATGTTATTGAATATTTGCAATATCATAATGAGACCCAGGCAGCCTTAATATTTTTAGATGCATCTTAAAAGCTTTTGAAAATTTAAATTGGGTTTTCCTTATCAGACTTTTGGAGGAAATGGATTTTGGAGAGCAATTTATTCAAGGTATTAAGCTTGATTTACACATCCCAACATGAGCGTATTATTGTTAATTGTGAATTGACTAAAAAATGTGAGACTCAAAAAGGTACAAGAGAAGGTTGTCCCCTGTCCCCACTGCTCTTTATTTTAGTCCTATAGGTTTTGAATAGAGACATTAGATGACATGACAAAATAACTGGTGTGAAAATGAAGAAAGAGACTTATATTTAGTTGTATTTTTGCAAGATCCCCCAAATAGTTTGGAACATTTGATGAAGAAGTAGAATGATTTTGGAGCTTTGGCTGCTTTCAAAATAAACAAACAGAAAACAAAGATGTTAGTCAAGAATATTGCTGCATATGAGCATGAAAATTTAACAAAAAATCAAGTATTAAGGTGGAAAAGAAGGTTAAACATCTTGGAGTGATATTGTCAAACACAAACTCTAAATTGTTTCAAAATAACTACTGTATGTACCGGTCTGGAATGATATTAAGAAAGACTTACAAAGGTGGGGTAAATTGCAACAATCTCTATTGGGCAGGATCTCTGTGATCAAGATGAATGTCCTACCAAAGATGTTACTTTTATTTCAGACCTTGCCAATATTGATCACTGAGACTCCATTCAAGAACTGGCAAAGGGATATTTTTAGATTTATTTGGCAAGGAAAAAAACAAGAGTCAAGTATAAATTGTTGCAGGATGCCAAAGAAAGAGGTGGTTTAGGTCTTCCAGTTTTAAAATTGTATTTTGAAGCATGTTGTCTAGTTTGGATGAAGGAATGGGTGACCTTAAGAATAAGAGATTATTGGATTTGGAAGGTGTGAGAGGGCAGGCTGCCTGAGATGAGCTAGCACCTGGGCCAATGGTGCCCTGCCCCTTTAAGACCTCTCCCCAGCTAGCCCAGCTGTGTAACAGAATAACAGAATTGGAAAGGACCTTGGGAGTCTTCTCGTCCAACGTCCTGCTCAAGCAGGAGACCCTGTACCCTTTCAGACAAATGGCTGTCCAATCTCTTCTTAAAAACCTCCAGTGATGCTTAGCAAAGAGCAGTTATAAAAGCCCTGCAGCAAAGCAGCTGAGTGTGGTAGCTTACTAGCTACCACAGGGTTCTGGGAGTGAGAAGAGCTGTGTGTTTTGCTATAAGGTATAGGAAACTGGAAGCAACCTGAAGTTAAGGAGAACTGTAGTTTACTCCTGATAGCAAGGAGCAGCAGTAGACCTGGGGAGGGTGTGGAAACAAACTGGGACTACTACCCAAGGGTCTGCTGTTGTGTGGGTTGCCTAAAGGCCAGGGAGGCTGGAGTGGGCCCCCTGGGGTGTGGAAGCCCACTGAACTGGATATAGACAAAAGGACCCTGTGACAATCCATTTTTTTGTTTTCTTGGCCGTCCATGATATACACAACATTCAATTCAAAAGTGTCAATACATTTCCCATGTTGCTTCTTCAAAGTCCAACTTTTGCTTCCATAGAGTGTCACAGGGAATACCATGGCTTGCATGATTCTGATCTACAGATGTATGTATCCAGTACTGTGCTGATATGAATTAAATATATCAGGCCTTCCTTTGCTGATTAGATTTATATCAAAACGTATTACAGATGTTCATGTTTAATAACAGAAATTATTACCAAGCCTAAAAGGATCTTACATTTTTGGCCAATCATTTCATTTCACCTACTTTCTGCTGGGAGTTCAATGGCCTGGTATTCAAATACATTTTTCACTACCCCCCCCTTCCCCCCTTGATTTTAAGTATGATAAGAAAATAAATAAGCAAAACACTTGCCCTCACAGCTAAATTTGCAGATGTGGCAAACATTGAGAGACTACATAGATGCTTTCCCCAAGAAGATTCAGTACATAATTGATGATCAGCCCCAGCGGGGAGTCAACACTCTTATAAAGTCAATACATGTTCCTGCACGAAAAATGAAAAAAAAAATAACCTACAGTACCTTGAAAATTAGTGGGATAGCAATGATGGAAGACATATATGGTACTGTTTTTCATGCAGGAACATGAGCTTTCAAAATGTACATGGGTTATTTGTTTTCATGCTAAGTATCAACAGGATTATGAGTACTACCTTTATAAGAGTGTTGACATCCCCTGGAATGGACTGACCTTGCTGGGGAAATCCTGGCTCTATGAAATCCCAAAGTATTACAGGTAATTGGAAGAAAATCTGAGGTCTTCCATGTATTTGTTGAATCACAAATCCCAGCACCTCTCACCGCTGTGTAAACTGGCTACATCTGCTGGGACTTGTAGTACAGCAACATGTACAGTAAGTACTTAAGAGTGGCTTTTATTTTCATAGTTCCACTGCAGTTATTCTCTTTTGTGCTGGAGATACAGACTGTGAAAGGTATGCTTTACTATCTTTCTGTTTCTTAAAATACTCTTCCCCATGGATCATTTTCAAAACAGGTAAGGGTATTAGGTGCAGCAAAATTAGATATTCTTGCAGGAATTTAAAGATTAGCAAATTTATTAGGACTTAAAGAACAGAATAAAACCTACCACATGCCTGATAATGTGGAGTGACCTATTTTGTATTTATTTTTATGGTGCCACAAAGCTTAGACTTTCTTCTAAGGCTGCACCCTTCCTCTACTGTAAAATCATTTCCCCAAATGCAGCTATTTTTTCAGCCTGACTTTGGAAGCTGCCTTACCAGCTGCTGGCAAAAAAGTTTCACTCTGAGATTTCTTACCTCACACTTGCTTAGCAATCCTGTCTCCTGTAGTCTGGACCAAATACTCTGGATCCTCCCAGCATGTTCTGGGTGAATATTAGTGTTTCCACATGTACACTGGTGCTTCAGCATGAACGTGTCATAAACAATGCCTGTGAGAAGGTGGGAAAAGAGCACAGTGGAAGGAGGAAAAAATAAAAAGTAATTGAAATCTTGCCAAGAAATTTAAGGAAAGGTGGCACATTTGGAATTCTGATGGCATGCTAAAGATGCTACTGTATCACAAAATTACTACCATCTTGGGTGTGGTCAGTTATAAAGCAACAATTTATTTTAAGGCAAACTCCTAAGATTACTTTGTATCAGTTAGCCAGCATGGCTTCTACTATCCTTTCTCTCTTTTTTTTTTCTCAGCAACTGATCACTCTCTCCAAACAAAGCAGGAGCTTGTAGCTACATTATTTTTATTTGTTAAGAATGCTTGTGGGGTTGATGAGGTTCTCAGACACATTCTGTATATTAGGATACATAATCTGTCCCTGCGTCCCCACCCTGGCCATACCGTCTTCAAAGACTGCAGCCAAATGTGACAATATATATTTATATATAACATATAAGGAGAGATATATAATGCAAATTTAAATTATATTTTTTTCACTAACCCTGCCTATTGAAAGGTATACAGCCCCCAACAAACCACTTTTTCCCCTTATCCCTTTGAGTCAGTGTTGACTTCTGGCAAATAGATGGATTAGCCCCTGTAGTTTTCTTGGCAAGATTTCAGAAGTGGTTTGCCATTGCCTTCTTCCTAGGGATGAGAGAGAGTGGATGGCCCAAGATAACCCAGCTGGCTTTGTGCCTAAGGCAGGACTAGAACTCATGGTCTCCCAGTTTCTAGACTGATACCTTAACCACTACCCCAAACTACCTCTCCTAACTAGCCATAAAGGTTCCTAAAGTAAATGATGCATTCATAAAAAGTATCTAAAATCAAGTATCTAAAAAGCTTTTGCATCAGCTAACCTGCTAACCAGGGCAAAGTGAAGGAATCACATGACCTGCAGTGGTTGCCAGCTGTTCACTGGCTTTTACTGAAGTAACTGTTTTTAAAGCCTTTTAAAAAACTATAAAAGGCTCAAGGCCTGATTATCTGAGGGACTGCCCCTCCTGTTACGCACCTCTCCAGCCCTTAAGATCTGTAGAACTTGAGAGAACATTTTCTTGCATTGTTCCTAGCCTTGGAATGTACCCCCCTATGAGTTACATTTGGCTCATATTCTGGCAACATTAAGAAAATTTGTAGAGAGGTATTTCTTTCTATAGGCTTTTGATACTGATTTTTATATTAATTCTATTTAAGTTTTAAAATTCTGTGATTGTCAGAAGACTTTAATTCTCATCAAGTAGAAAGGATGAAAATAAATCAATAATAAAGCAAATCCTATTAAATCTACCAAACTGGCATTCCTCTCTCAATGCACCAAGCTGATTGAGATTCAGGATATAATTCCTGTTGTGCCCTAAAGTAAGGAAAAAAGCATAAACAATATTTAGCTCCTGAATACTAGGGAGTGGAGGTCATAATAAAGGAGGACATATGCAGAATGTCTTTCCCTTGCATATTTGAGAAAGAAATTTTCAGGGTAGGAGATGTTGCTTCTGAGCAGCATCTACATGCCCAGCTGGACAAAGATTTCCCTGTCCTCCAAGCTCCAGGAAAGAAGTCCTTCACCTACCTGTAGTGAAAAGGTGATCGACCAAAGGCTCAGTTCTACTGCTCTTCAGACTAAGACCAGTGCTAGGAGGTGAAGACTGGGTACGACTAAGTGCTTGATGGGGTACAGTGCTGATGCTGAGGGGTGTCTGATAGACCAGCAGAGATCTTAGCTGATGTGTATCTGCAAATACCTGTACATTTCACAGGAATAGTAGCCAGGGAGAAAGGGAGAGAAAAGAAAAACAGATCAAAAGAACCATTACTTCAATATTTCACCAGCTTTAAAAAAAAACTGCCTTATTTAGCCTAACATATAGCATTTATGAGGCAGCTAGTGCTCACTGAAAGTTGCTGTTTTATTTTTCCATGGATTTACAATTCGTCCCAGTACATATAGAACTTGTTTGTTGTTAGTTGCGAAGTCGTGTCCGACCCATCGCGACCCCATGGACAACGTTCCTCCAGGCCTTCCTGTCCTCTACCATCTTCTGGAGTCCATTTAAGCTCATGCCTACTGCTTCAGTGACTCCATCCAGCCACCTCATTCTCTGTCGTCCCCTTCTTCTATTGCCCTCAATCTTTCCCAGCATCAGGCTCTTCTCCAGTGAGTCCTTCCTTCTCATCAGGTGGCCAAAGTACTTGAGTCTCAACTTCAGGATCTGGCCTTCCAAAGAGCAGTCAGGGTTGATCTCCTCTAGGACTGACCGGTTTGATCGCCTTGCGGTCCAGGGGACTCGCAGGAGAACTAGAACTAGGAGAGTACAAAACATGCCATTCTGAAACATTTTAAGAGTGAAATTTCATGAAATGTTCTGAGTATGAAATGGGCAGCTGAAGCATTTTGGAAATGATTCAAGCCTAGAAGTAAGCTCTTCTCAACTTGAACCACTGTGTGAAGCTCAGAAAGCTTCCAAAATGCCAAAATAGCTCATTTTGTATTTGAAACAGTAATTTTCATGAAATTTTATAGCTCAGCTGTTTCAAAACATGTTTTGCATAGACCAACAGAGAACTCTATACATTTTGTAAAAAAATTAGATTTCAGAATCATGAAAGAACTGAAATTTTACTTTAGACAGATACGTATATGGCTGGTATCAATTCCACCTTGCAGAAGGTTCTATGGATGTACCCTAATCTTATGCAGTTGGCCATTTAATTTCAAAAGCTCATTGAAAAAAATAGTTTAGACCTAAGGCAAGAATGCAGTGGAGAAGAATAATCATGGATTATTCCATGAGAGCATACAGCTACTTCTGTGGTTCATATTTAAGTATTTTATAAGTAGAACACCCCCTCCCAATCATTTCTGAAACTGCAACACACAGGAAGGTTAATTTCTCTGTTAGCAGCAATGGAAGAAAAAATCCTCTCAGCAGCATCAATCAGATTTTCCTCTAAATATCTAACATGTTAATATATTTGTTTAAATTTGGTTTTTTTGTTGGTGGGTGGAAGCCACCCTGATTTGTTGAATGGCAACATAAATCCCATAAATGGTTAAATTCATACTTCACATGAGGCTATAAAGGATTGGCTAATTTATTGTTGAGTGTGCTATGCAAATCTAGGCAATTAGATTAAGCAAACCATGTCCAGTTGATCATGGGTTAATGTGATCTATGAACATAGTCACTGACTCCCTACTGCAGCCATCCTCAATCTGCTGCATTCTAGAACCTCCAGCCAGTGCAGCCAATTGCTTTGATGCCTGGAAATCCTGGAAACTGATTACAATAAATCTGGAAGGTACCATGTTGAGAAGGACACTCTATGGAGTACATTCACAGAATCAAAAATGTGGAAGAAACTTCAAAGGTAATGTAGTCTAATCCTCTGATTTAGGAAATGCCCTAGTAAATGGCCATTATTTGTTTAAGATTCTAATTAAAGGTTGACTAACTTCAGAGGCAGTTTGTTCCAGTCATAAAAGGTTACCCAGTGAAGAGGTTATTTCTAACAGTTAAAATTATCTTTCTTGTACTTTGAATCCAATAATTCAAAACTTATGCACTAGAGAAACAGAGGACAAAACATTCCACCCTTGAGCACAAAATTATGCAGGATTATACTTCTAATCTCCCAGATATTACTGATTAGAACCTCCAGAATTTATCACCACTGATCATGTTGCTGGGGTTGCTGGACATTGTAGTTCAGCAATTATTGCAGGGCTGCAAGTTCCTCATTCAATAGTCTACAGCTCCTTCCTTCCTTCCTTCCCTTCCCTTCCCTTCCCTTCCCCCAGTATTGCCAAGATTTTCAAGATGTGGTCATCTTCTGTAATGTGACTATCAGATCACACTGGGGAAAAATGGAATATGTGGTGAAATGATCAACATGAATCAACCCTACATCTAGTATTGTGACCTATGCTTGACCGATTAAATATGGGATTTCACACCAAATTCAAATCAAGAGTAATCCAAATAAGTGGCATTCATTTTAACAATAGCACCCATACCATATGCATGGTGAGTCCTAAGCTACCCTTCAATGTTCCTTTGACATACTTTATTTTTGAACTCCTTTCAACCAATTCGGATTTCTTTGCTGACCCTTTTCTTCTGGAGGAAGGGACTTGCATTTCTTTGCCAAACACATGTTCCAGTGTGGAACCGATGAAACGTTTAAATGCACAGAAGTGAAAGGAAGACAGATGACTCATAATCAAGGATGTGCAGAAGCCAGAATTATGCTCAGAAACCAAGGGTGAGACAGAAATGGTGATGTCACTCTCCCTTTTGGAGACTGCATTATCTCAGAAGAATGGGGATGAAGAATGGGAAGCAAGAAATATAGTCATCCAACTTCTTCTCCAGGCTTACAGTTCCTTGTACTTCATGTTCTCTGTGCTATGAAGCACCTATTTCCTTCTTCAATGGCCATATTATTCTTCCTACTTTGATCCAACCTTCCTCACACAGAGGTCTACTTCCTAGATCTACTGGATTAAAGTTCCCATTTTCTCCCGTCAAATAACTATACACTTCACTATCCAGAGTATGGTAAATGATAGAGGCAGCAGCAAAAAAGCTCAGCATGAATGGGAGAGTTGATATGTTTGATCTCCAATGGGACTGCTGCTGTTCTCTGCAATGTTTTGTTTTCCATTTAGAAATGCTGATTTCATTATTTTTACTTTAAAAACCATTACTATACTTTTCTATCATTAAGTAATATTTATGTCCAAGCAATATACCTGTCCACTGAAATGGAGCATACCTCTTTATTTCTATTTCACAGCAAAATGTCAAGCATTATGGCAGTCATATTTCTTAGTGGCATCTGTTATGAGCAACCCAAATGTATTTTCTGCCTTTAGGCCCACTCTGATTTTTAGAGGTATAATTTCTCTGCCATTTCCATTCTTCTCTACCCTCTACATCTTCCATGTCATTTGACCAAACAGTGTTTGGCCATCCACAATCCACCAAGGTAACCTGTGAAATAATGGAACCCCACTTCTTCTCATGAGTCTTCTTGTACTGAAGAGCAGGAAAAAGGGGCTATGGGCTTTCCTTGCTAGCCCAGGAATTAACTGCCATGCCTAAAACGATATGTTATGCTAAGCAACTCATAGAGAGGTTCTTTACTCTCATACACAGAATTTCCACATACTTGGCTATCTTGCTGTAGAAATGAACAGGTGAGCATAAATGCCTCCCCTCCCACACTGCATCTGGTCCTGAAGATGAGCCTTTTGCAACAGGATGAAGTTTTAAACAATTTTTTTCCTGTGACTTCAGCAGATTCCAATAAGACATTATTTTAAAAGAGGTCTCACCTGCCTGTAAGTCACTCCCAACTCCTCAACCTCCTGTTCTTCCAGCCTGTTCTCTCCATCTTTCACTCGGAGATAGCCTTGTTCTTTGGCTAATTCTTCCCTCTCTTCTTCCAAGTCATCTTGTGTCCCCTCACTTTCTATTGACCCATGAAGAACAAAAGGCCCCTGGCCCAGGCCCAAACACTCCTGTTGTTCTGTCAGTTCCTCTTCTGTTTCTTCAGGGTGTGTTGTAGGTGGCTGTGGCAACTCACCTGTCTTAGTAATTATCTGTAAGAGGGGAAAAAGTTAAGGAAAAACTGCTTCCATTTTAATAACCTAGTAATTTTGAGGTCAATAGCAGGAACCTGGCAGTCCGGGGGGTAAATCAAGTCCATTTACAGCAAACACAGCTTTGCTCTTCTGGTAATTTTGACTCTTTGAGCCTCATTTTCAGTCCTCTTAGCTGCTTACAGGACAAAGAGGGAACTGAGAAATAGAGCTTTGCTCTCAATCATATATTTCTTTAGCTTGGGATACCAGGATACTTACTTCATTTCCAAATAGATTACACAAACATTTGCCTGAGCCACATCTTCCTTTACCTACCTTTCCCAGTTGAATCTGCTGCTGTTTCTGCTTCTCCAGGAAATGTTGGTGCTGTTGCTGCACAACCAAGTGTTGCAATGCTTGGGGGCTCTGAGGCAGTGGGGACGACTGGGTGCGGCTCAGTGGACGATGCCGAGGCAACTTGCTTACAGTGCGCAGGTTGGAAGGGATGTGTTCCCCTGTCACTAAAGGAGATTGGCTGCGCAGAGGAACTGTAATGAAAAGACCAGGCTTTATCATGAAGACATTTCCAGAATATTGCATCACATTTCATTCAAAAATGAAAAGTCATAAGCCACATAACTAGATCTCATCTTTCTTTTTATTTACATGGAGGTATTAGTAGTACAGCAGCTGGAATATGTGCAGTTTCACAAAGTTCATATTCTGGTTTGCCCCCCAAAATCCAAAAGTTGTCTGGGTGGCTGTTGGTCTGATTTTGTAGAAAGGAAGGTTGTGCCAAAGCTGCAATTAGAAAGGCTTGCCTACAAGAGCACCTATCACTGCCACTGACCTAGAGGAGGCTTCTAGAGGAGAAAGAATGCGATAAGATGAAAGATAAAAGTTTGCTTTTAGCCAAAGGCCTTTGCAATTAAATACACAAAATAGCTGAAGTTTAAAAATGTACCAACTTCTTCTTTAAATTACTCTAAAACCAATAAAAACTAGATTTCAAAGCATAAAACTGCTGCACACTTATCCCCTTTGCAATCAACTGCAATTCCAGAAAGAAAACTTGCTTGCACTTTTCTGGCTGCTACAGCAAATTTGGCAATCTGCTCTGTAATGAAAAGTTTTATCCATCAAAACATTTATCGCTATTTCAATATCTGTGAAGCTACAGTATTTCATTGCTGGATAAGACAGGACAAAAAGTTCCTTCTTAGATTAACATGTATTTCGCAGGAAAACAACCTGAAATTTGATTATTCCATTACCACAGATACATTCATGGTTAAGCAAGGGAAAGTAGGAATATCTGCCTTCTAGGAGAGCTGTGGGCATGAAGTGGAAACCCAAGTAAATAAATGCTCCCTACAGTGAAGAAAAAGGTTAGCTTTTTCAGATAGGGTAGTTTATCATATGTGGTATGGAATGCAATATACAACATGGAAATATGTTACTGGTTGATGATTTGCAGTCAATCACGAACTCATAATCATAATCTGACTCTTTTGGTTGGCTCTGGGTTCTCCATTCAAGGCACTCTTAATGGAATACAGATTTACTCTTGATTGACTAAATTGTGTCAATCTTCCTGATTTCAACAATTCTTCCTGATAATATAAACTAGGTAAACTATGTTCTGCATTTCAAGCAATCTCTCTCAGGATTGCAATACTGATTCATTAATACTTGAATCAGTATTGGGTATCATTAATACTCAATGATAAAGCTGTTGCCTTTATAGTTCTGCAGCAATCCTCAGAAAATGGATTCTGCCCACACATTTCTTTTGTAGATGTACAAGAACCTTGTTATTGCTTGTAGCCCAGACATGAGCCCTAAAACAATGGGGTTACACTGCAGGCCCTTGGTGAAAAAAATCTTGATTGTATTGCTGTATATTAGAGATTGCCATGTTAATGTTTTGATTGTGAGAACTTAAAGTACTTTGCTTTTGAAATATATTCTACAGTAAATATTTAGAGGATCACATTTGTTCTATTCCCTGTCCTCTTTGTGCACTTTTGATCTCTTGCCAGAAATAATCACTGTAAATGTTTTATTCCCATTTCACTTTTTAGCAGAAATTACTCGTTTTGACCAGCAGCCTATTAACATTTTTCTGTTTCAGAAGAATTATGTAGTACCCTGTTGCTGACTAGCAACCAATAAAAAGGAGCTCAATGTCTCACAAGTGAACTGCCTCAGGCAGGCAGGGAGAGCTGCCATGGGTACATATTTGGTCAATTATTAGCACTGCCCAAGATAGATACAGGACAATAAGAGCCAGTTTGGTCTAGTGGTTAAGGCACCAGGCTAAAAACCAGGAGAACCTGAATTCTAGTCCTGCCTTAGGCATGAAAACCAGCTGGGTGACTTTGGGCCAGTCACTCTCACTCAGCCCAACTCACCTCACAGGGCTGTTGCTGTGAGGAAAATAGGAGGAGGAAGGAATATTAGGTATGATCACTGCCTTAAATGTCATTAACTTTCATTGAATGCTACACAGTGGTGTGCCAGCTACTCCATCTCTCCTTATTTCTCAGCTGCTTCCAGCAATGGAGACCGAGTACTACATTTTCTATTCCATGCCCAACCCTTGTGGACACATTCACTATGCTAAGTCACATCTTGACTTGCTCACCAGCAATCAGTGTATTCTGTTGTCGAGCCTGCTCCAGAAGCAAGACATGTTGAAGCAAGGAAGCGTGCCCTTGATTGTTGGTCTCTCCCTCAAGGGCCACCCCCAGAAGGCAACTGGGAATAGACGACATGCTGAGGAACTTGCTTGTCAAGGCACCACCCTGGCGCAATGACTGGATGGTCTGGCGCTCTGCTTCTTGCTGTGTGGTTAGGTTTGGGGAGGCCTAAAGGAAAGAGAGACAAAGAGGGCTTGCAATTGCCACAGAAGCCCACAGAGTGCCAACATCCAAGCTGTTTTAATCCACTATCCACTTCCTGCACTTTCCTATTCACAGAGAGAGAGAGAGAGAGGGAGAGATAAAAACAGAAACTAATATAAAGTAGGAGAAAAAAGGAATAAAGGTACCAAAGAAAGAGCTAAAAGTGCAAAAGCAAAAAAAAAAGAGACAAAGAAGTACCTTCCAATTTTCTTTATAGCAGTTATAAGTACAATTATAAATTTACCTCTTGCTCTATTGTTACAAAATAACTTTTTTCTATAATCTATTCTTTCTAATCATTAAAACCATAAATCATAAGTTCCTTTTTTTCCTACTTCACACAAAACAGAAAAAAACCTATAAGGTATTTCCAGTTAGCAGTAAACATAAATATTGTCTTCTTTGAACAAAGAAGTCAATTTAGCCATTTCAGCAAATTCCATCATCTTTACCAACCATTCCTCCATTGTGGGTAATTCTGAATCTTTCCAGCTTAAGGGAAAAGGAAAAGGCAAGCTTTCTCCTCCTCCCTTTTGTCGTCCTGTGCCTTTAATAGTTTACTCTCAAATGGCATTGGATAGTTAGCATTCAAAAGCACTTTCACTAAAAAATAAACTTACACAATAATTGTCCCTTTTATCCATTTTAAACTTTCTTAAAACATCTTGTTAATCCTTTGCCAGAAGTTCTTAAGTCTTTAAAACCTTTTTCTCTTCATTATTTTGTAATCCAGAAAAAAATGATAACCTACCAAGTGGAATTTTATCCTGCTGCAAAGAAAATTTCTTTAGCTATAAATTAATTAGTTCCAAGAGTGATTAAGAAATGAAGTTTGGCTGAACTCTATGTCCATATAGGTTACTTTACAGCTTAGATGGAATCGTTTGACTCCCAACACTCAACTCACAAACCAACTGCACAAACCTCTGTTTCTGCAGCTACTGATGAGGAGCAGCTCTCCAGAGTGCAAGTGGGTAATCTCATGATCTCTCCTTTGTCCAGAACATTTTTGCCAGCCAGCATTGACTCTCTGGCCGCCATCTCTACTGCAATGTCATCTCCACTGTTTTAGAGATGTCTAGTTTGCCATGCTCTTCATGGATTACTGCCTTGTCGTGGCGAAGGGGCTTGCATAATTCAATGAAGCTATGAGCTATGCCGTGCAGGGCCACCCAAGATGGACAGGTCATAGCAGAGAGTTCTGTCAAAATGTGATCCACTGGAGAAGGAAATGGCAACCCACTCCAGTATCTTTGCCATGAAAACCCCATGGACAGTACCAAAAGGCAAAAAGATATGACACTGGAAGATGAGGGCCTCAGGTCGGAAGGTGTCCAATATGCTACTGGGGAAGAGCAGAGGGCTAGTACTAGTAGCGCCAGAAAGAGTGAAGCGACTGGGCCAAAGCCGAAAGGACGCTCAGCTGTGGATGCATCTCGTGGTGAAAGGAAAGTCCGATGCTGTAAAGATCTTTTTTCCATAGGAACCTGGAATGTAAGATCCATGAATCAAGGCAAGCTGGACGTGGTCAAACGAGAGATGACAAGACTGAACATCGACATCTTAGGAATCAGAGAACTAAAATGGACAGGAATGGGTGAATTTAATTCAGAGGACCATCAGGTATACTACTGCGGGCAAGAATCCCTCAGAAGAAATGGAGTAGCCTTCATAGTCAACAAAAGAGTAGGAAAAGCAATACTGGGATACAATCCCCAAAATGACAGAATGATCTCAGTTCGAATCCAAGGCAAACCATTCAATATCACAGTAGTCCAGGTCTATGCCCCAACCACTGGTGCTGAAAGGATGAAATCGACCGGTTCTATGAAGCCCTACAGCACCTTATAGAATTAACACCAAAAAATGATGTTCTTATCATCATGGGGGATTGGAATGCTAAAGTAGGAAGCCAAAAGATAACTGGAATAACAGGCAAGTTTGGCCTTGGAGTACAAAATGAAGCAGGGCACAGGCTGATAGAATTTTGTCAAGAGAATACGATGGTCATAGCAAACACTCTTTTCCAACAACCAAGAGATGGCTCTACACATGGACATCACCAGACGGTCAACACAGAAATCAGATTGACTATGTGCTCTGCAGCCAAAGATGGAGAAGCTCTATACAGTCAGTAAAAACAAGACCAGGAGCTGACTGTGGCTCAGATCATGAGCTTCTCGTTGCAAAATTTAGGCTTAAATTGAAGAAAGTAGGGAAAATCACTAGGCCACTCATATATGAACTAAATCATATCCCTGATGTATATACAGTAGAGGTGACAAATAGATTTAAGGAATTAGATCTGATAGACAGAGTGCCTGAAGAACTATGGAGGAGGTTCAACATTGTACAAGAGGTAGAACTAAAACCATCCCAAAAAAAGAAATGCAAGAAAGCAAAATGGCTGTCTGAGGAAGCTTTGCAAATAGCTGAGGAAAGAAGGGAAGCGAAAAGCAAGGGAGAAAGAGAAAGATACACCCAATTGAATGCAGAATTCCAGCGAATAGCTAGAAGAGATAAGAATGCCTTCTTAAATGAACAGTGCAAAGAAATAGAAGAAAACAATAGAATAGGGAGGACCAGAGATCTCTTCAAGAAAATTGGAGATATGAAGGGAACGTTTCATGCAAAGATGGGCATGATAAAGGACCAAAATGGCAGGGACCTAACAGAGGCAGAAGAGATTAAGAAGAGGTGGCAAAACTACACAGAAGAACTATACAAGAACGAGCTTAATGTCCCAGATAACCATGATGGGGTGGTCACTTACCTCGAGCCAGACATCCTAGAATGTGAAGTGAAATGGGCCTTAGGAAATCTGAGCAACAACAAAGCTAGTGGAGGTGACAGTATTCCAGCTGAGCTATTCAAAATCTTAAAAGACAATGCAGTAAAAGTGCTACACTCGATTTGCCAGCAAATTTGGAAAACTCAACAGTGGCCACAGGATTGGAAAAGGTCAGTTTACATTCCAATTCCAAAGAAAGGCAATGCCAAAGAATGTTCAAACTATCGCACCATTGCACTCATTTCACATGCTAGTAAAGTTATGCTTAAAATCCTACAAGCTAGACTCCAGCAGTATGTGGATCGAGAACTACCAGAAGTACAGGCAGGATTTCAAAGAGGCAGAGGGACTAGAGATCAAATTGCCAACATACGCTGGATCATGGAGAAAGCTAGGGAGTTCCAGAAAAACATCTACTTCTGCTTCATTGACTATGCTAAAGCCTTTGATTGTGTGGATCACAACAAATTGTGGCAAGTTCTGAAAGAGATGGGAGTACCAGACCATCTTATTTGTCTCTTGAGAAACCTATATGCGGGTCAAGAAGCAACAGTGAGAACTGGACACGGAACCACTGATTGGTTTAAAATTGGGAAAGGAGTCCGGCAAGGCTGTATACTGTCGCCCTGCCTATTTAACTTATATGCAGAGCACATCATGAGAAAGGCAGGGCTAGATGAATCAAAAGTTGGAGTTAAGATTGCAGGGAGAAATATCAACAACCTAAGATATGCAGATGATACCACTCTAATGGCAGAAAGTGAAGAGGAACTAAAGAGCCTCTTGACGTGGGTGAAGAAGGTGAGTGCAAAAGTTGGCTTGAAACTCAACATTAAGAAAACCAAGATCATGGCATCTGCCCCTGTCAATTCCTGGCAAATAGATGGGTAAGAAATGGAGGTAGTGACAGATTTTATCTTCCTGGGCTCCAAGATCACTGCAGATGGGGACTGCAGCCAAGAAATTAAAAGACGCTTGCTCCTGGGGAGGAAAGCTATGCCAAATCTAGACAGCATACTAAAAAGCAGAGACATCACCCTGCCAAAAAAAGTGCATATAGTCAAGGCCATGGTTTTCCCAGTTGCAATGTATGGCTGTGAAAGTTGGACCATAAGAAAGGCTGAGCGCCAAAGAATTGAGGCCTTTGAACTATGGTGCTGGAGAAGACTCCTGCGAGTCCCTTGGACTGCAAGGTGTTCAAACTGGTCAGTCCTAGAAGAGATCAACCCCGACTGCTCCTTAGAAGGCCAGATCCTGAAGTTGAAACTCAAATACCTTGGCCATCTAATGAGAAGGAAGGACTCACTGGAGAAGAGCCTGATGCTAGGAAAGATTGAGGGCAATAGAAGAAGGGGACGACAGAGAATGAGGTGGCTGGATGGAGTCACTGAAGCAGTAGGCGTGAGCTTAAATGGACTCCAGAAGATGGTAGAGGACAGGAAGACCTGGAGGAACTTTGTCCATGGGGTCGTGATGCGTCGGACACGACTTCGCAACTAACAACAACAAGTTTGCCATGATCCTCACTGGAAGCCTCCTCATTGCCCCCGCACCTCTTTATCACCGGGGAACCAAATTTTCCAAACAATTGTCAAACTTTGCAGGGCAGGCATACTTAAAAAAGAACCATTTGGATCTTTATTGCTAATAAGGTAAAGTACGAAATTTCAAAAGCCTACTAAAGCAATTCTTCAGATCAACTTACACCTAGCATAATTAAGTAGTGTTATTCCGAGTCACTTTCTCACACTTCCGCCCTCCTCTGGGTTGAGGTGTCTCTTTGGCAATGGTTCTGTTTCCTCCCCTATATTCCCAAGGCCTTCTAGATGTTCCATCATAACAGTCTATGGAGATTCTCAATCATCCAGGTCATGGTTGTTCCAAAGGTGCTTTTTTTCTAACTGACAGTCAGTGAGAACTGAAGAAGCTTCTTGGACATCTGGTAATTACCTTTCAATGGTTGGTGCTAAATGTTGTTGTATAATTTTAAGCAGAATCTTGCTGATGTGAGAGATGAGAGCAATTGTATGATAATAGGAGCAATTTTTAGAGTCACCCGATTTCAACAGTGGAATGAACACTGAGCGTCTCCAATCTTGTGGTCACGTGTTGGTTTCCCAGATTTTCTGGCACAGGTACAGTATCTAATGACTCTGGATGGTACAGGTCTCAGTAATTCTGCAGGGATTGTGTCAACACCTGGAGTCTTGTTGTTTGGCAGCTGGCTCATCGCCCATATGATCTCTTCCTCAAGGATGGCCTGTTCTATTTCTACTTCTCTTTCCTCGTCATCCTGAGGCTGGGTCCCTTTGCTACCTGCGTACAGCTCTTCTGTATATTCTCACCATCTGTTCTTGATGCCTTGTTGGTTGAACAGTTCTTTCCTTTGCTTGTCTTTAATGATGCCTTTATGAGCAATAAATGGTGCTCGAATCTTTTTGACTTGCATAAATACATTCCTTCATGTAGTCCACTTCAAGCTGTTTACATCACTCATCCCAGTAAACTACATTATCCTTCCTTGCTGCCCTCTAGAAAGCTGCATTCAGTCTTCTTACTTCTTCCCATTTGCCTGCTGCCTTGGCAGCTTTTCTTCGCTCAGCTATTTTGGTGGTTTCATCTGAGAGCCACTTGCACTTTTTCTCTGGCTTCTTGTATGGTATGTGTTCTTTTGCAATCCCAATAATGGTTGATTGAATTTCCTGCCACAGTTCTCAGCAGTGTCCAGTAGTTCAAACCTATTTTTTACCCAAATTGTATATGTAGTAGGGATTTTAATGACATCAAACTTCTTTGGAGGCATTGCCTTTTTGATAGCGCATAGTTTGACTTTAATCTTTGCCACCAACAATTCATGATCTGAACCACAATCAGCACTTGGATATATCTTAACAGCAAGGACTGAACTCTGGTCCATCGATGACTGCTTGGACAGTCAATCCGATTATGGTGAAGTCTATTTGGTGAGGTCCAAGTGTATAAGCGGCACTTGTGCTGTTTGAACCATGCATTCATGATCGTAAATCTGTTTTCTTGGGAAAAATGTACCAAACGATCAGCTGCATCATTTCCCTCACCTAGTCCAAAATGACCAGTGATGCCTGTCTCTGCTTGTTTGCCAACTTTTGCACTGAAGTGACCCAGAATGTAAACAATGTCTTTTTTTGGACACAAGGGGTCCTTGGTGCTCTCTGAGCTTGGTTGTTTTCTTACAGACGTTTCATTACCCAAACTACCATGTTTTCCCCCAAAATAAGACCTACCCCGAAAGTAAGCCCTAGCTTGATTTTGGGGGGAGGGCCTAATATAAGCCCTACCCCGAAAATAAAACCCAGCTATGGTAGGATCATCAACCAGATGGGGTGTGTGGCCAGCTGACGTCGCTCATGTTGGGAGTGCCTACGGGGAGGGGGGGAAAGAAGATTTCTTCACCCCCCCTTACCTTCTCCCCGAGCAATTGCTGTGTCAACTCTACAACGAGCCTGGCTGCAGCCATCTTCCTCGTTCTAGGAGGTTGCCACAAAGATGGGAGGGGGTGCGGAGGATTTCTGCTAGTCTAAACAAGTCACTGTCCTGTGGGAACCAAGGTCGTTTCTGCCAGTTAGATTGGGAGGGGGTGCATCTGGGTAAAAAGCCCGCCAAACCATTCTATTGGGAAACGTAGCTGTTTGCATAGCACTGGGGTGGGAAGTTTAACTTTGTAACAGGGTAATTCTTTGGAGGGAATTTCAGACTTGGTTTCACTTTTGACTGTGCCGATACTATGTAACCAATAAACATGTTCTTTGAGGAAACCTCTAACCTCGGAGTTCTGATTTATTTGGTCTCGTCTATCAGAACCTTGACATGCCGCTTGGCTCTTTAAGAGACTGAAGAAGGGGCTGAAAGGGAAGAAAGTGCCTCCTCAGCCATCCATTCTTCCCCGGATCAATTTTAGAAGCTGCCGCTGCCGCCTGGCTGGCCCCAAGGCCGGGCTGCTGGGCCTGCTGTACCTGCTGCTGCTGGGGGCCGGTGGCGTCTGGGCCGGGCTGCTCTTCGGCCAGGCCGACAGGCGGTGGCAGGAGCGGCTCCGGCCGCCTTGCCTGCTGGCCCTGATGCTGCTGGGACATTTCTCGGCCGCGTTGGTTGCCGTGTGGCCACTGAGTGGCTGCCCGTGCGGCTTCTGGCCTCACGGGGGCTCTTTGCCCTCCTGGCCCCACTGCTCTGGGCCACCCTGCTGGGCTGCTCCTGCCTGGCGCGGGGCGAGTCGGCCCAGATCTTCCATTCAACCTCCAGAGCGCCCCCTGCTGCCGGCCTACCAGGGCCCCCTCGCCAGCGGCCGCCGGTGGAACCGCGCCACCCGCGCCTCCGACTTCAGGCTGCTGAGCGCCAACCTGCATGCCTACTTGGTGCTGCAGGTGCTGGGCTACGGGCTGAGCCCGGCGCTCTTCAGGCTCTGCAGCTCTCGTCCCAGCTGTGCGAGGCAGACATGAGGCGGCCCCTGGCCGCTTTTGGCCTCTACCTCACCTGCGGCTACTCTGCCACCGGCTGCTGCCACTGGCTGGCCTTCCGCCCAGCCCGGCCTGTCCGGCTGGTGCTGCCGCCATGAGGTGAGGCAAGGCAGGTGGTGGGGGGATGGAGCTGCTTTCCTCTGCCTGCCAGACACCTGCCGAAGCTGCCCAGGGTAAAGGCTGAAAGTGGCCAGGGGCAGCCCCACGCCTGCCTCGCACAGCTGGCATGAGAGCTGCAGTGCCCGCCAGGGCCCAAAGAGCGTGGGGCTGCCCCTCCCCCTAAAAAAAAAGTTCAATCAGACCTTCCAACTTTGCAAGATCTTTTTTGTTTCGCGAGAAGTTGGAAGGTCTGATTGAACTTTTTTTTAGTCCCACAAACTACTTTTGTTTCCCTGCACATGGCGGCGGCTGAGAAACGGACAGAGAAACGCGATGCAGCTGAAAAGCAGGTTAGTGAAAAAACGCTTGGTGGAGGTGAGGGCAACTGCGGCAATCTCTCCAGCTCCGTAGCAGCAGGAGCCAGGGGCAGGGGCAGCCCCATGCTTTTCAGGCCCTGGTGGACGCTGCAGCTCTCATGCCGGCTGTGCGAGGCAGGCGTGGGGCTGTCCCTGGCCATTTTCGGCCTTTACCCTGCTCGGCTTCGGCAGGTGTCTGGCAGGCGGAGGGAAGCAGCACTCCCACTCCCTTCAGCCCCTGCACTCTCCGCCTCCTGTACATAAAAATAATAAGCCCTAGTGCCTTGTTTGGAGGCCAAAAAATATAAGACTGGGTCTTATTTTCGGGGAAACATGGTAGTTAACATCATCAGTGCTAGTAAGGAGTGGCGTTTGCTCTCCATTTATATATTAGAGGCTTGCCCTGTCAGTGTTGGTGGGGGGTGATCTTAGAGGTTCTTTGGTTGGGCTGTTTACTGTTGGCTTGTTTGGCAGTTCCTTGATTGGGGTATTGTTTACTTGATTGTTGGACTGATGTTAATTTTGGAGTTAATCTATGCTCATCTGGGTGTTGATTGCTGGTGGGGAGGTGTTTTGGTCTTTTTGTTCCCTTTTTGGCTTGTTTGTCTCTTTTGCACAGTATGTACAGTAGATGTTGTCTATTGATGGCTAATTTGTCAGAGTGCCAGGCTTCTAGAAATTTGCTAGCATTTTTGGCCTTGGCTTGGTCTAGGATCGTCACAGTTTCCCAATTGAAACTATGGTTAAGTTTGTCCATATGATGTGAAATTAAAGAGTTTTCATCATGTCTTCTGACTGCTAGTTGGTGTTCATGGATACATTCTGCTAGTCTTCTGCCTGTTTGTCCTACGTAGTGGCTGTTGCAGTCATTATACTGCATGTTGTAGATGACTTCTGTTTTTTCTTCTGGGGCTGCTGGGTCTTTTGGTTTACTTAGGATGTTTTGAAGGGTTTTAGTTAGCTTGTGTGTTACGCTGATTCCCTGTGCTTGTAATAGTCTGTTGATGGTTTCTGAGATGTTTTTGATGTATGGCAGTGTTATTATTTTTAGGGCTTGTGTTGGTTGTGCTGTATTTGGTTGAGTGGTCAGGTACTTTTTGACAAAGTTGCATGGATATCATTCTGTTGGAATATGTTGTATAAATGCTCTGTTTCTTTTTTCTGCTGCTCAAGGTTGCTGCAGTGAGTTTGTGCTTGTCTAAATAAAGTTCTTATGCAGCTTCTCTTATGGGAGGTTGGTTGTTGCTTTGGTAGTGCAGGACTTGGTTGGTGTGGGTGGTTCTTCTGTACACTTGTGTTTCTAGTTTGCCATTGTGGTCTCTGCTGATAAGGATGTCCAGAAAGTGTAGTGAGTTGTTTTCTTCTTCTCTGGTAAACTGGATTCCTTTGAAGATGTTTTTGATGCTTCTGTGCGTGTTCTCTAATTGGTCCTTTTTTATTATGGTAAGGTGTCATCTACATATCTGATCGATATTTTGGGTTGTATTTGTGGAACTTTTATGGCTTCTAGACATTGCATACTGACCTCCACTATAAGTCCTGAAAGCTGTGATCTCACAGGTGTACCTTTAATTTGTTGGTAAGTTTGTCTATCAAATTGGAAGTATGTGGTTAGACAGAGGTTTATGACATCCATAATCCTGGGTGTTTCAATCTTCGTGTATTTGGTTAAGTCATTGGAACAATGTGATCATAGATTCTTTGGCTACAGTAATTCCAGGTCTATGGATGTGAACAGGGCTGTGACACCAAATGAGACCATGATTTCATCCTCATCTATAGTCACATCTCTCATTGTTTGAAGGCACTATAGCAGAGAGTTGATGGAGTGTTTGCTTCCTCTTTTTTTTTAATAAATATTTTATTAATTTTCTGTTTTTACAATCAAGTGCTTAATAGACAACATGATGACTGAGTCCATTAGTAATTCCGTGGTACATGTAAGCTTCTTCAAACTAAATCCAATATTACACCATCCAATACATCCTCTCTTCTTCCGGTAATAGACATTTTTCCACACTAAGCAAATACAATTCTTATTGTTGTTAATAAATATACAGTTAAATATCAGCATTTATTACAGTTTTCTAATAGTATCAATGATATCAGTTTAAAATATCTTTTCTAACCAAAACATATCTTAATTGCATTTGCACTCAATATCCATTTATTCAGTCCATATCCTATTTTTGCTTTTTTCAATTTTAATTTCCCATCCATATTCAAAATATCCCAATCATTTATAATTTCAAAACAAGTTATATTTGGGTAACCAAAAGCTTCCCTTATTCAAACTTCTTAGCATTTTCTTATTTCCCTTTTCATACCAAGATATAATATTCTGATTATAAATCTTATCTATCTAGTTATAATAATACTTCTATTTCTAGCAATCTATTCTTAACCATATTCAAACATCTAATTAATGATATAACATCCCCTCTAATAGGTCAAAGCTTCTGTTTTCTTCAGTCTTACTCTAGCTTTCTTCCTTTGCCAACTAACTTTCCAAGTCAGTGCATTTGGATCATCAAATAATTCTTCCTCTGTTTTTGTGTATATTATTTGGAACAAGAGAAACAATTTAGTTAAAGTATTTCTGGAAGAACTAGCCCGTTGATACTCATTAAACAGCCTCCCTCCTTCTCCAGTTCCCCACAGTTTTGTTAACGGCTCTATCTTCCATTCCATCGGCTCTCCTTCCTTATCCTCCAGTATGCTCTGAAATCTTGATTGGTAGAATGTTTTTTCATTTCCAATATTATCTTTATATCATCTGAGTCTTCATTTGTCTGAGTCTGGTCGTTAGTTCCTTCCTTTAGATCCTCCATATTTGTGTTAGCATTCTCTAGTTTTCCTTCTATTTTCTGGGTTGCTAGTTCCTTCTCTGTAGTTATTTTCTGAGTTTGTAGATTTAAATTAGAAAATTGTTCTTTCATCTCCTTTGTGTTATTTTTGATTTCATCACGAGCTAAGGCAATTGTTTCTTGTATTAATTTCAACATGGAGAGAATTTCTTTCTGTTATTCATCAGTATTTTCTTGGTGGTATGTCAAACTGAGGCTTCTGGAGACAGATATTAAGGATGGTTTTTTACCATTTAGAGCTAAATATGGAACATTCATTTTATTTTTTGTAAGTGGCCTTTATAGAAATCTGTTTAAGAGTTTAGAAAGTTTCAGTCAATTGTCATTGGAGCTCCAGATTATCCAACCAACTTATCAATCCGTTCTTAAACCTCCCCTAAGCAAATATAAGTAAAATTCAAATTTTTCTGTCCAATGAGAAATATATCCTTTCTGTCCAGGGAGAAGAAAGAACCATTAAAGGTTATTTATCAATGAAGATTTATAATCCAAAATGTTCCATCATATCAGGCAATAGTGTATGTTTCTTCTACAGGAAAATAGTTCCACAATACAGTTCTGAAAGTCAGTATATGTGTTCATAGTTCAGACAGGCCAATTTTAGAGTAGTTTATTGTCTCTGCCACATAGATAAGCAGCCCCTAGGTCTGTTCCCTTTTCTCAGCTGCAATCTTCAAAAGTGAAAGCTTCCAAGGCCAGGCAGAGTCTTATCTAATTCTGGGCTTCAAGCCAGGTTTCTTTTAGGCATAATAAGCTGTAGTGCCGTAATTCACCACTAGATGTCATTAACGGCATTTTTCAGTTTTTAAATCCAAAACTTATATTGTAAACTTTTCAAGTCTCTTTAAAAAAAAAAAAAAAAAAAAAAGTCTTAAAAGCACTTTTAGTCCCCAAATTTCCAAGCCATATATATTAACTCCAAATTAGTCTTGTAGATTTCTCCATTTTCCCCAAGTAATTAATTCGCCGCTTTTCTTTTCCTGAGGGAATGGGGCAGAAATTCCCCTTCCCTCCCTCATCAGGGGGAGTGCTTTGGGCAGTTTTTCAGGAAGAGGTCTTAAAATCATAAAGAGAGGATCAGGTCTCACCCAGTTTCACCAACGTTGCTGTAATGTTGCTTGTTGGTGCTTATTGTCTTCCGTTGTCAGCAGCTTAGCAGTGGCTACGCGAATGTAGCCAGTCTTTCCCCCGCCGGTTTGGAGGGCTTCCTCAGATCAAACGGGAGGGCTGCCCCCCCCGTGATCAACAAGGGTCCTCTCCTTGCTTGCCGCCTCTACGGGGCGACTTTCGATCATTTCCAGGGTCCCCCAGCGGGGTGAAATCGAACGCGAAAGATGGAGCCCCGTCTTCCTGCACCTGTTCGCCGTGACGTCAAAACCGGAAGCCCGAGTGTTTGCTTCCACTTGTGAGGTGCTCAAGCTTTTTAGTTAATTCTTTTGCGATGTTGTAGATAGGGGTACCCAGTACTGATATGATTGGACGAAGAGGTATGTCAGGCTTGTGTATTTTGGGGCATCCATAGAAGCGTGGGAGGGTTTTTTGGACACTTGTTTCAGAGTTTCTTGGACCATGGGTTAAAGCCCTCTACTTCAAGCTCTGTTGCAGCAGTCATTGGGGCATAGACTTGAATAACTGTGATGTTGAGGGGCTTGGCACAAATTCTGATGGTCATGATTTGGTCACTGGCAGTTGAGAAGCTTTTTACTGCTCTAGCAAGTTTCTTGCTTACAATACTTCCTGGTATCATGTCCTGAATAATGGATGTGAAGTCTTCACACTGGAAAGCACAGACTAACAGTCCACAATATAACTACATTAAAATTCAGGACTAGACTAATTAATAGAGGTCTGGAGAGCTTGCTAATTTCAGCTGAGCCTGGGTGTCTGGAGCACATACATAACTATAAAGGTGTCTGCTACTCTTGGATGAGGAAAACAAATCACAGCAGAGAACAATAGAACATGAAATCTGCCAGTGAGCTATTTCTAATTTCTGACACTGAAAATAGACAAGCTTCAATTGGGCACAACTGCCACAGGTCAAGTCCTGAACCAAATGTGGTGCCTGTCATCAGAAAGAAGTAATAAATAGGACACAGCTTGGCACCAGCTGGTTGTCAGCAAACAAAACCCAGAGACTAGTGATGCTCTAAAAGCAGAAGAAAGGAAAGGAGAGGGAATTATGTATATTGACTCATCATATATTAGGGCCTCTTCCAGTGTACTGGAAAGAAATGAAGTAGATCTGGAGCAAGGGCTGGGCTCAGGCATTGATGCAGAGGTGTACAACTTGTGGCCCAGGGGTACCTGCTGCCCTCAAAAGCCTGGAATCAAGTTTCTAAAATTTTTCCAAAAGTTTCCATCTAAAAATTGCAATTTTAGTATGTTAGGAGGGGGAAATGGTTGAATAAATGATTAAAATCAGTATATTAAACTTTCAATTATATTAAGTTTATTTTTTTAAAAAAAACAAGTTTTATTGGTTTTTTAGTTTTTACATCAGAGTGCTTGGGAAACAACGTGGAGATGGGGTAATCAATCATCAAAAAAACACAATCATACATGTATAGTTCAGGTTAATTCTTTAAAAATTCCCTCTCTATTTCCCTCAATTGATATAACATAGTCAAATTAATACATTTCTAAATAGAGTTCAATCAATCAAAAAAATATCAATAATATTTCACCTATATCAGTCCAAATCCTGTTTTTAAGCTTTACTAACTTACAATTACCATGTTCCAATTTAGCCTTAAATAAACACATAATTTACACTTCGGGTGTCCCTAATTTCCCTTATTTCATAGGATAATATTGATATCTAAAATGGACATATTATTCCAACCGTTATATTTTTATACTTCCCAACTATATTCTATTTCTTATTCTGGTAACTCATTTATAAATACCATATCTTCTTTTATCACAATCCCTTTTCTTGTTCTCCTTCCATTGCATAATAATTATCACACCTAAAACAAAAATATTACTCCAAAAAATACCTTCTTACTCTATTTCAAATATATATTTTATAAATCAATCCATATCTCAAGTAATTATCATACCTATAAACATATTATTCCAGAAGATACCTTCTTACTGCATTTCACATCTATATTCTATTCCTTATTCTAATAACTCCTTGTTTACAACCTTTTCCATATTACAATTCCAAACCATAATCAAATCAATAATTTTCATCTCAGTGGTATTAACTCAGTCAAAATCTCTAAAAGCCTTTTTAACCCATCAAGTAAATTTTTAAATCTCATTTTTAAATCTAATTCTAGCTTTCTTTTTGTGCCAGGCAGGTTTCCATAAAGAGCCTCTATATCATCAAATCTCAGTGTTTGGTTATACATATTTAACAACAATTCAGTCTGGTCATATTTATAATCAATTTTGTTCAATGTGGTAGTTACTTGTTGGTTATCCATGTTGTCAGTTTTCAATGCCTCGTATTTGCAAATCAGTTCCTGTTGCTTTTGGCATTACAGATGTTTTAATTGAAATCATTCTTTGATCATCAAAGTTCTCAATGAGTTGTACGTGGGATTGTATGATGTCCTCTTCTATGTTGATTTGTTCCTCTTCTATTGTTATTTGAGTTATGGAGTAGTCAGTTGAAATCTGGAAGTCAATTTGAAGTTTTAGGGTAAATGCTTTTATTCTAGCATTCACTTGCTCAGTAGCTTTGTAAACTTTTTCCAGTATAAGTTTACAGGTAGATTGTGGATGAGATTCCTCCATCTCATTAAATTGTGTATGTTGTTGCATACAGGCCTCTTTGGAGTTGATCTGTTCCTCCTGTTATTCCTTGGTCTATAAGTTGATCAGTCAAGATTTGAGGTTCAATTTTTGGTTCTGGAGTATCATCTTTAGTGTTCATTGTTTTTTGTTTTTTTAATTTTAATTTTTCCTTTTTCACTTTACAACAAACAAAAGTACATTTTTTTTCCTTAACAGTACTGTTTTGTATATCTCTTACATTTATTTACAGTTATGTACATTCATTTTCATACTTTTTTGTTTTTTCTGTTCTAACCAAACATAGCACTTGTTCCATATCTCATAAAATTCTGTTGCTTCCTTATCTTTTATTTCTAGAGTAAGCTTGTACATCTCAGCGCATTCTAATATCTTGTTTATAACCATATCGTTTGTTGGTATATTTTCACTTTTCCAACATTGTGCATACGCTATGCGTGCCGCTGTTATTATGTGTACAATGATGTATTGGATTTGTTTTTTTATCCTTGGATTAATTATGCCTAATAGAAATAATTTGGGTTTGAGTTCAATTTGTTCTGTTGTTATCTCCTGGATTCATCTCCTTATCTGTACCCAATAAATCTTAGCTTTGGGACATTGCCACCACATATGGTAGAATGTTCCCTCCTTATTTTTGCATTTCCAACAATCCGGATTCATGTTTTTATACATTTTAGTCAATCTCGCCGGTGTTACATGCCATCTATAGAACATTTTGTATTGATTTTCTTTATGTGCCGTTGTTCATTAGTGTTCATTCTAAAGATCCTTTGCTCCTTAAGTTCCAAGATTTTTTCCAGTATAAGCCCATAGCCAAGCTGTGGGTAAAACTCCTCCATTTCAGTGGTAAGGTAATCTTTTAGTTTTTTGGTGGAGGCTATTAGTAACAATCAGCCCGTATCCACCTCCACACAGCTGTTACAAATTCTTTATCTTTTCCCTTTTATGGTAATTTGAAGGCCAAATCCAGCCTCACAATCAAAGAGAAAGTGTAATTGCAATGTCATTTTTCACCACAAGATGTCCCCAGTAAACTATAAAATCTTTTTCCAGAAAGGTTTTATTCCAGTTAAAAAAGGAATACAAATAAAAGAAAACAATATTGTCCAGTTTTATAAGTAAATAAAATAATAAAATTCTGTAGTAGGGATTTTTTCAGGACCCCAGAGTATTGAAGAGTAGAAATAGTCAATAAAAATTAATTTATTATTTATTGTCCAAAGCTCATTTTCCCAAGTGAGCGAACGCTGCTTTATCAAAATAGGGAAATAATTCCAGGGGCTTTTCACAGGGAGATAGTAAGGGTAAAGAGAGGAAAGGAAAGGTCTCACCCGGATCTTCCACGGTGGTTCTTTAACGCTTAGTTGTTATTTTGACTTCAGCTGGTGCAGCTAAAAGATCGGCCATGTTAATGGCCAATCTTTTCCCCGTTGGCCCAAAGGAGCTGCCTCAGACCGCGGAAGGTGCTGCCGCTCCCTCTGCAGTCGACGAGAGTCCTCCTCAGCGGTAGTCGCCCCTCCAGGCCGACTTTCGACCCTGTCCAGGGTCTACCGGCGGAGGGAAACTGGCCGGTGAAGAGAGAAGACTCTCCGCTCGACTGACCGTGCCGCGAACCGGAACCCTAATTTTTTAATTTGAAAAAAAATGGAGTGAATTGCCTGCATGTCACTGAACGTTTTTCACACTAATAACAAAAAAAGCTTCTTTCAACATGTAAAAAACAAGAAAAAAAGTTAAGGAAATGATTGGTCCACTAGTGGGAGAAAGTGGCAAGAAGGTGACAAGCAACAGGGAGAAAGCAGAACTACTCAACTCGTTTTTTGCATCCGTATTTACACAAAGGGAAAAAACAGTCCAACCTATCAAAAACAGTACCATAAAAAACAGATTAGAAACACAAGTTAAGATAGGCAAGAAAATGGTAAGTGAGCACCTGTCCACCCTAGATGAGTTCAAATCACGAGGACCAGATGGACTACACCCCAAGGTTCTGAAGGAACTGGCAGATGTGATCTCAGAACCACTGAACTATATCTTTCAAAGATCCTGGAGCACTGGGGAACTACCAGAGGACTGGAAAAGAGCTGATGTAGTTCCCATTTTCAAAAAAGGGGGAAAAAACAGATCCAGGAAACTACAGACCTATCAGCCTGACCTCAATACCTGGGAAGATCTTGGAAAAGATAATCAAGCAACGAATCTGTGAACACCTAGAGGCAAACAAAGTCATTACCAAAAGCCAACATGGGTTTGTCAAAAACAGATCATGCCAGACAAATCTTATTGCATTCTTTGACCAGGTGACAAAAATAGTGGACCAGAGGAATGCTGTGGATATAATTTACTTGGACTTCAGTAAGGCATTTGATAAAGTAGACCACAACCTACTACTTGATAAGATAGAAAAATGTGGGTTAGACAGCATCACCACCAGATGGATTCATAGCTGGCTGACCGGCCGTACTCAGTGTGTGGTCCTCAATGGAACTGCATCTACATGGAGGGAAGTGTGTACTGGGGTGCCCCCGGGCTCTGTTCTGGGCCCAGTGCTCTTCAACATCTTCATCAATGATTTGGACGAGGGGATAGATGGGGAACTCATCAAATTTGCAGACGACACTAAGCTGGCAGGAATAGCCAACACTCCAGAAGATAGGCTTAAGATATAGAAGGATCTTGACAGACTTGAACATTGGGCGCTATCTAATAAAATGAAATTAAATGGTGAAAAAAGTAAGGTTCTACATTTAGGCAAGAAAATCCAAATGCACAGGTATAGTATAGGTGGTACCTTGCTCAATAGTAGCAACTGTGACAGGGATCTTGGAGTACTAGTGGACAGTCACTTAAATATGAGCCAGCAGTGTGCTGCAGCTGCCAAAAAAGCCAACACAGTGCTAGGCTGCATTAACAGAGGGATAGAATCAAGATCACGTGAAGTGTTAATACCACTTTACAATGCCTTGGTAAGGCCACACTTGGAATACTGCATCCAGTTTTGGTCACCACGATGTAAAAAAGATGTTGAGACTCTAGAAAGAGTACAGAGAAGAGCAACAAAGATGGAAACTGACCAAAGAGAAGCAACCTAGAACTAAGGAAAAATTTTCTGACAGTTAGAACAATTAATCAGTGGAACAACCTGCCTCCAGAAGCTGTGAATGTTTCAACACTGGAAGTTTTTAAGAAGAGACTGGACAGCCATTTGTCTGAAATTTTATAGGGTTTCCTGCCTGAGCAGGACAATGATGTTGTCAATGCTGTGGTTGATGATTTATGTGACTTTTATCCCCCTTCTATCGATTTAGACTCTAAGTGGACATGAAAACAGTAGGGGGGAGTCCAAGGAGGCGTAGAGGTAGCACCTGTTGTTAAGAGCTCCCTCTAAAGCCTTTTTAATTTTTAATTAAACTTTTATTTTATTTTCATCTGTTTTACTCTTCCTCTGCTGGAGACCTGTATTTTTACTGTTTTTATTGGAGACTGGCATTTTTATCATTTTTGTCATGGGGAAAAGGAAGAAGAGGCAGCGCTCACATTCCCTTGTTAAAATGCCAGGTTTTTGAGATGTAAAAGAATCAGACCAAAATAAATAACTTCTCGATTTTTTCCACCTTTAATATAACATATAAGCTGTACAATTAAATTTAAAAACAAACTGAAATCTTTAAGAGGGAAAATAACAATAAAAAACATACAATAACATGGTTGCATAAGTGTGTACACCCTCTTAAAAGTAGGGATGTGGCTGTGTTCAGAATTAACCAATCACATTTAAACTGTAAATAGTAGTCAGTACACACCTGCCATCAATTAAAGTGACTCTGATCAAGCGCATATAAAGTTCAGCTGTGCTACCCTAACCCGAAAATAAGACCTAGCTTGATTTTTGTGGGTGGGTCTAATATAAGCCCTACCCCAAAAATAAGCCCTAGTTTTGGGGCGAGGCGCATGCCTAAAAATCAAGCTACGGCGGGGGTGGGGTGGTGGAGCTACCCCATGCACCCTGCAACCGCTTACCGTTGCAGCCAGGCCTTCCATACCCCGACACCTGCCTCGCCGGCCCACTTCTTCTGTGGCTGCTTGTTGCCGCTTGCGTGTGCACGTCACCCCCAAATGCCTCTGTAGCTGAGAATGGAGCTCTGGATTGACGCGCTCGGTTCTTGGCTGCAGAGGCCTTTCCTGAAGGCCTCTGACAGTGAAATGGAGGCTGGGGGCCGCTGTGTGCATCAATCTGGAGCTCCATTCTCAGCTGCAGAGGCATTTCCTGAAGGCCCCTGACGGCAAAATGGAGGCCGAGGGCGACGCGCATGAGTGGTGGTGAGTGGCCGGCTGGGCGGGGCTGTCAGTGCCGCCGCCACGAGGTGAGACCGTGGAAAAGACATCTCCTGAAAATAAGACCTGGTGCCTCTTTTGGAGGGAAAAAAAAAAAAGACCGGGTCTTATTTTCGAGGAAACATGGTAGTAGGATTTTTCTGACATTTACTCAGTTGCCTCTTACAGCAAAAGCCATGGTCTGCAAAGAGCTTACAAAGCATCAAAGGGATCTCATTGTTGGAAGACATCAGTCAGGAGAAGGGTACAAAACAATTTCCAAGGCATTGGATATACCATGGAACACAGCGAAGACAGTCATCAACAAGTGGAGAAAATGTGGCACAAGAGTGACATTACCAAGAACTGGATGTCCCTCCAAAATTGATGAAAAAACAAGAAGAAAACTGGTCCATGAGGCTACTAAGAGGCCTACGGCAACAGTAAAGGAGCTGCAGGAATTTCTGGCAAGTACTGGTTGAGTACTACATGTGAAAACTATCTTCTGTATTCTTCATATGTCTGGGCTGTGGGGTACGGTGGCAAGACCGGAAGCCTTTTCTTACAAAGAAAAGCATCCAAGCCCAGCCACATTTTGCAAAAACCTACATCAAGTCTGACAAAAGCATGTGGGAAAACGTGTTATGGTCTGATGAGACCAAGATTGAACTTTTTGGCCATCATTCCAAAAAGTATGTTTGGTGCATCACCAAAAGTACACCATACCCACAGGGAAGCATGGTGGTGGCAGCATTATGTTTTGGGGCTGCTTTTCTTCAGCTGGAACTTGGGCTTTAGTCAAGGTGGGAGGGAATTATGAACAGTTCCAAATATCAGTTAAGTTTGGCACACAACCGTCAGGCCTCTGCTAAAATGTGAGTGGAGTGAGGTCAGCTCCTCCAGTCCTTTTGCAAGAGCTTAAAGACCTGACTCTACCTGTTGGCTTGGGGCTCCAATGGGGAAGCTTCACATTGGAGGTGATTGATAGATTAACCTCCCCCCCTCATCCTACTCCCTCCCTCCCCATCTTTTAGTTAGGGTTGATAATTTGTATTTTTATAGTATTTTATTTGTATCATATACAGGTTTTGTATAGTTTTATCCTTTTTGACATTGTAAGCTGCCCAGAGTTACCTTGTGGTAAGATGGGTGGCCAATAAATTTAATAAATAAATTTGAAGATGAAGAGGAATTTGACCTTTCAACACGACAACGACCCAAAGCATACCTCCAAATCAACAAAAGAATGGCTTTACCAGAAGAAGATCAAAGTTTTGGAATGGCCCAGCCAGAGCCTGGACCTGAACCAACTGAAAATCTGTGGGGTGACCTGAAGAGGGCTGTGCACAGATGCCCTTGCAATCTGACAGATTTGGAGCACTTTTGCAAGGAAGAGGGGGCAAAGATTCCCAAGGCAAGATGTGCCATGCTGGTAGGCTCCTACCTGAAAAGACTAAATGCTGTCATAAAATCCAAAGGTGCTTCAACAAAGTATTAGTTTAAAGATGTGCACACTTATGAAACCACATTATTGTACATTTTTGTTATTTTCCCTCCCTAAAAGATTTGTTTATTTTTCAATTGAATTGTACAGAATAACAGAACACAGTTGGAAGGGACCTTGGATGTCTTCTAGTCCAACCCCTGCTCAAGCAGAAGACCCTAGACCATTTCCCCCCTAAAATATTACAATTTGTCTTTCAATTGAATTGTACAGGTTATATGTTATATTAAAGGTGGAAAAAATTCTGAAGTTGATTTCTCTTGGTCTGATTTTTTTACATCTCAAAAACCTGGCATTTTAACAGGGGTATGTAGACTTTTTATATCCACTGTATATCCAGAGGAGCGTGCAAAGCAAGTTCCATCCTCTCAGGAAGCATTGGATGAAAGACAAGTAAATCATAAGTGTTACAGCCAATCCAGATCACTCTACAAATTCAAAATAATAGAGTACATAGAGGAAAATGGGGATCCAGAAGTGCAGCCATTTTCTCCCTCAGCCAGCTTCTACATTGAAAAGCAGTTGGTCGACTTGCAAAAGATTGAATGACTCCTGTCCAGGAGAGACGCTAAACAAATCCTTCTTTCATTCAAACACCCTACCATTGCCAGCATGTTGCTCAAAATGAAGCCTTTTGAGCAAGTTTGAGATCTTCCCATTACGTGTGTTTCACACATTAATAACTCATCTAGGCAATAAGAGTGCTTCTACTTTAAAGTTTAATTGTAGGAACATAAAAGTTAGTAACTCCAAGGAGGTTCTATCACCATTGTCCTTGAGAGAGCCTGAATAAACAACCTGTACCTCCCACAGCAAGTCAGTACTCTGAAGAACCTGTAGAGACAAACCTGATTAACTCTCAGTACCCTGCCAGATGTTGAGCAAGTGGGTACTATAAAAAGGCTTGACAATCTGAGGGAATTATTAGCAACAACACATACAGCTGCCAAACCTCTAACAGAGCTGGTTACCCCTAACTGCCCAAGAAAATAATGCTTATTTTGAAAAACTATCTGCTGGTTCATCCCCTACAGGTAGTCGAGTTACAAGTGTAATGGAGAGTGCACATTCCACTTGTAACTCACAAACTCGTGGGAGTGAATCTTGTACCTCGAACGAGATCACTCCCTTGCTTGTTAAGACACACACGGCTCGTTAAGTGCACATGAGGTATTCAGGGTGGGGAAGGCCATGGGGGACCTAGTGATAGAACAGGCCCCCAAGGCCTCCCCGACCCACTAAGATACCTCATGCTTCCCCCTCCCTCCCTGCCGCGCCGGATTCACTTATCTTGCAAAAATCCTCTCTGCTGCAGTTTCTTTCCCTTTGAGGGAGAGGAGAGTCGGCTTGGAAATGCTTTTCGCACTGACAATGGAAGCTCCTGGGTGCTGTAATATCGTGCGAGTTTAAAAGAGATCATGGCCCCCAGAAGACGCGGGTGCGCTGCTCGCTCGCGTGCGCCTGCCTTATTGAAATCAATCCTGCTCTGCGCCTCCGGTTTCTTCCTTTCGGACGCAGCAGAGAAACTCAAGCTTGTGCCGCTCAAACACTTTTTATCTGAATGGAGACCTTGGGGAGATGGGGAGCGTCTTCTGTGTGCAAGTGCAACGCTTGAAAAGCAGCAAATCGCTGAGTTTTCAACCACCCCATTTCCTCACAGAAGGGGCTCCCCATCTCCCCAAGGTCTCTGTTCAGATAAAAAGTGTTTGAGCGGCACAAGCTTGAGTTTCTCTGCTCCGTCCGAAAGGAAGAAACCGGAGGCGCAGAGCAGGATTGATCTCAAGAAGACGCAGGTGCGCTGTGCGCGCCAGCCTTATTGAGAGCAATCCTGCTCTGCGCCTCCGTTTCCTTCCACTCAGACGGAACGGAGAAACTGAAGCCGTTGCAGCTCGAACACTTTTTATCTGAACAAAGACCTTGGGGAGATGGGGATCTCCTCCTGTGTGCGAATGCAATGCTTGAAAATGCAGTGAATCGCTGCGTTTTCAAGGGTCCCATAGGCACTCAAACAACTTTTATCTGAAGGGAGACCTTGGGGAGATGGGGAGCTCCTTCTGTGTGCAAATGCAACGCTTGAAACTGCTTCATTTTGAACCGCCCCATTTGCTCACAGAGGGAGAATCCAGTTTCCCCAAGGTCTCCCTTCCGATGAAAAGTTTATGAGCGGCAGTGGCTTGGGTTTCTTGGCTCCATCTGAGTGGAAGAAAGTGGAAGCGCAGCAGCGGGATTGCTCTCAATAAGGCTGGTGCACGTGAGCAAGCAGCACACCCAGGTCTTATTGTTTGAGAGCAATCCTGCTGCTGCGCCTCCACTTTCTTCCACTTGGATGGAGCCCAGAAACCCAAGCGGTGAGGATTTGTGCCAGCCGGCTGGCCAGGCAAGGAGTAGATCGGGCACGGTGGGTGGCTGTCTGGGGAGGGGGTACGTGGCCGCTCAGGTGGTTGCTGCGGCTGCCGGCTTGGATGCAGGTACCAGGGACCAGGCCCGTGATGCCTCCCCGCTCATTTGAAGGTTTTATTCCTACCCTCAAACTAAGGCCGGTGCACGCAAGCGAGCCGATCAGCCGGCCCATGGACGATTTCACGCTTTGCCCCATTGGCATGCAAACGAAGCAAACACTCCCCCCCAAGAGAATGGAAGCTTCCAGGGGCCATGATCTCTTTTGCAGAGAATGGGTGTTTGAACTTGCACGATATTACGGCACCCAGGAGCTTCCATTGTCAGCGGGAAAAGCATTTCCAAGCCAACTCTCCTCTCCCTCAAAGGGAAAGAAACCGCGGCAGAGAGGAGACAGATTTTTGCAAATAGAGTCCTGCGTGGCAGGAAGGGAGGGGGAAGCAGTTGTGAGGAGTGGGTGAATAGGGTGAATGTTTCAGAGCCTCTGCAGTCATTTGTAAGGGCGAACGACTGCCGTGGTGCTGCAATATTCATAATTTTGGGACTTGCTCATAAACACTAGGGGGCGCTGATTGTGTAACTTCGAACGAGCGTTAAGTGAACGCTCGTAACTCAGGGATAATAATAATAATAATAATAATAATAATAATAATAATAATAATAATAATAATAATAATAATAATAATAATAATAATAATAATAATAATAATAATAATAATAATAATAATCCGTGGCTGGGCCTGGATGGCTATCGGGTGCGGTCCCTATGGTTATGGGATTACCGATCTCCGGATCGGTAGTGGCTTAGCCACCGTGAACCAACCCAGGCACCTCCCATCACTAATGATGAGAAGAAATTAAAAAAATCCCATACCAGATCGGTCGTCGCCCTGGTCAACAAGGACCGCGTCAGATGCTATGGCTCCTGGGCATCTGTCGGAAAATGGGCCACAGGGCTCAGTTGTTACTGCTGGGGAACCAGAGCATACAACTGCAAAGTGACTGGAACAAAAGCGCATAACCTGGACAACCGAAGAAAATGGAGAAATCATCCAATGTTACTACCAGGCAGAACCAACAGCCAGGGGATTTCAAAAAAGAATGATGCAACTGTGGAAGGAAAAACATCCGGAAAGTGATGTAATTGAACAAGGATTAATGGATCAAAGACGCTACATCATCCGTAATAAAGTTTTTACAGATGTGGAAATGCAACAACTAGAAACATTGGCTAAAAAGAAAACAACAAGTAATGATGATGAACAGGTTGAAAAAATTGTTCCAACACCTGAACAAACTGACCAACAAACTGACCAACCAGCAGAAGAAGCCGCCACACAGGGTGAAGATTCCCCTGTACAACAACTCGAAAATGTAGAGCTAAGTGATCTAGCAAAAATGCTGAAAGAAAAGATAGAAAACCACATCAAAGAAAACACAGAAAGAAAAAGACTGCCTGCCATTCGTGAAGTGCATAGCAAATGAGTGAAAGATATACTAAATGCTGTGAACAACATATTAACTTCCATCCCATCCAGCACACTGTATGAAACAAACCAACTAATGTACAGTACAGCCGCCGTTATAACTGCAGAATTGGGTTATAAAATGCCAAAAAAGAAGCCCACTGGAACACCAAAGTGGAAAATTCGACTTGAAAATAAAATAAAAAAACTACGAGGAGATGTCAGCAAATTGAAATACTTGAAAGAAGGAAAACTAAAGAATGAAAAGCTGAAATATAGTTTATACAAAAAATATAACCTGGAGGAAAAAACAATAACGGAAACCATGGAAGTACTAAAACAGCGTGTAATAGCAACAGCAAAGAAAATTGAAAGATACGAAGGACGAATAAAACAATATCGTGAAAATGTCCAGTTCAGAAGAAACCAGCACCTCTTCTACCGGTCACTTGACGAAAATCAAGTCCAAACTAGTGTTCTCCCATGTAAAGAAAAAACTTTAAACTTTTGGAAAGAACTGTGGGAAAACCCAGTGGAACATAATAAAACTGCCTCCTGGATCAAAGATATCCAAAAACAAGCAACACGAAACAAAATGGAGAATACTGTAATAACCACTGATATGGTTGCAAAACAAGTAAAGAAGGTCAAGAACTGGAGTGCACCTGGCCTGGACGAGCTGCATGGATACTGGTTGAAACATCTCACCAGCCTCCATCACTGCATGGCCACTCAGTTTGATGAAATGCTTCAAAATGCCACAAGTGAAGAATGGTTAACAGCTGGTTGAACATACTTGATAATGAAGGACCCAGAAAAGAGCACAGAACCAAGTAACTACCGCCCAATTACTTGTTTCCCAACAACGTTCAAACTTTTTACAAGAATACTGGCAAATTCAGTATTCAATCATCTGATGGAAAACAGTCTGTATCCGGTAGAACAAAAAGGAAATTATAAAAAATCAAGAGGAACAAAAGATCAGCTGCTCATTGACAAAATGGTACTTAAAAATGCAAAATGACGGAAAACGAACTTAAATATGGCGTGGATTGATTACAAGAAGGCATTCAACTCATTACCCCATAGCTGGATTAATGCGTGTTTGGAAAACTTTGGAATCATTAAAAATATCTGTACATTTTTGAAAGCAAATATGCAAAAATGGAAAACAGCCCTAACAGTAAATGGGGAGAACATTGGTGAAATTAACATCAGACGAGGAATTTTCCAAGGGGACTCACTTTCACCACTACTATTCAACATCGCATTAATTCCATTGACAATAATCTTACGAAACACAAAACTGGGATACTACATCTCAAGCCAGCATGGCAAGATAAACCATCTGCTATACATGGATGACTTAAAACTGTATGCGAAAAGCCACACTGAACTTGAATCAATACTCAACGCAGTCCAACTATTTAGCAGCGACATCAGAATGAACTTTGGACTTGGAAAATGTGCTGTACTATCCATGCAACGAGGAAAAATGGCAAAAATAGAAGGAATAGAACTGGGAAATGGAAGTATTGTGAAAGCACTAGCAAAGGATGACTGTTACAAATACCTAGGCATATTGGAAGCAGATAAAACATCTTGAATGGAAACGTCAAAGAGTCAACGCAAAAGGAATACATCAGGAGAGTCTGCAAAATTTTAAAATCAAAGCTGAATGCTGGAAACATAATTAAAGCCATTAATACATGGGCAGTCCCAGTGATACGCTACCCAGCTGGAATTATCAACTGGACTTTGGCTGAACTGGAAAACCTAGACCGGAAAACGCGTAAACTTTTGAATATGCACCATGCTCTACATCCACGAAGTGACATCGACAGGTTGTACCTGCCAAGAAAAATAGGGGGCAGAGGACTATTGCAAATCCACCAAACTGTAGAAGAGGAAAAACGAAGTTTGAATGACTATGTGAATCAAAGTACAGAAAAACTGCTGCAGGCTGTGAAAACACAGCACTATAAAAATAACAGAAACAAAGGCAGAATATAAGGAAAAGCGGCTGGATGACAGATTAAATAGATGGAAAACCAAAGCTTTGCATGGACAGCATTTGAAAAAATTGAAGGAAAATGTGATAACAACTTGACATGGGCATGGCTTAAGATGGGAACCATCAAGAAAGAAACGGAAGGCTTAATACTGGCTGCTCAAGAACAAGCATTACAAACTAATGCCATGAAAGCGAAGATACAAAAATCCACTGACAATCCAAATTGCCGACTTTGCAATGACAAAGTTGAAACTGTTTCACACCTAATCTGTGAGTGCAGCAAATCGCACAAACTGATTACAAATCTAGACATGACCGAAAAGTCATGGGAACACAGGGTGGAAAAAGTTGTTGAGAATGAGAGGGTGAAGATCTTGTGGGACTTTCGAATACAGACAGATCGCCATTTGGAACACAATACGCCAGATATCGCAGTTGTAGAGAACCGAAGCGTACAGCTGATTGATATTGCTGTACCAGGAGATGCCAGAGTCGAAGAAAAAGAACTGGAAAAAATTACGAAATATCGCGACCTGGCCATTGAAACTGCACGATTATGGATGAAACGTGTAACAGTGGTACCCATTGTCATCGGGGCACTGGGAACTATGTCCAAAAACTTTGCAAAATACATCAAGAAACTGCAGCTTCCTGCAATAACTCCAGCAATGTTACAAAAAACTGCGCTACTCGGAACATCTTATATTTAAGAAGGTACCTGGTTGACACCTAGGATGCTGGTAGCAACCCTGTCAACCATCAGCGCCAGCCAATTTGAATGTTCAGTGACTGAGGTTCATGTTTAATGAATAAAAGATAATATAATAATAATAATAATAATAATAATAATAATAATAATAAATAATAATAATAATAATAATTGACAAATTCGCCATTAGTCAATTGCAAAAGGCGGCCTTACTAGGAACTGCTTCATGCGACGATATCTGTAATAACATCAAACATCCACATCTGCCTATCCCAGGTCCTTGGTAAGGACTCGATAGGTAGACAAAATGCCAATCCAGTCTAAACATCTGGCTGACTGTGCGATGATCCATAATAATATAATAATAAAGTTGGAAGGTACCTTGGAGGTTATCTAGTCCAACCCCTATTCAGGCAGGAAACCCTATACCATTTCAGACAAATGGCTGTCCAGTCTCTTCTTAAAAACTTCCAGTGTTGGAGCATTCACAGCTTTTGAGGCAGGTTGTTCCACTGATTAATTGTTCTAACTGTCAGAAAATTTCTCCTTAGTTCTAGGTTGCTTCTCTTTGGTTCAGTTTCCATCCGTTGCTTCTTGTCCTGCCTTCAGGTGCTTTGGAGAATAGCTTGACTCCCTCTTCTTTGTGGCAGCCCCTGAGATATTGGAACACTGCTATCATGTCCCCCTCATCCTTCTTTCATTAACTAGACATACCCAATTCCAGCAACCGTTCCTTATATGTTTTAGCCTCCAGTCCCCTGATCATCTTTGTTGCTCTTCTCTGTACTCTTTCTAGAGTCTCAACATCTTTTTTTACATCGTGGTGACCAAAACTGGATGCAGTATTCCAAGTGTGGCCTTACCAAGGCATTGTAAAGTGGTATTAACACTTCACGTGATCTTGATTCTATCCCTCTGTTAATGCAGCCTAGCACTGTGTTGGCTTTTTTGGCAGCTGCAGCACACTGCTGGCTCATATTTAAGTGACTGTCCACTAGTACTCCAAGATCCCTCTCACAGTTGCTACTATTGAGCAATGTACCACCTATACTATACCTGTGCATTTGGTTTTTCTTGCCTAAATGTAGAACCTTACTTTTTTCACCATTTAATTTCATTTTATTAGATAGCGCCCAATGTTCAAGTCTGTCAAGATCCTTCTGTATCTTAAGCCTATCTTCTGGAGTGTTGGCTATTCCTGCCAGCTTAGTGTCGTCTGCAAATTTGATGAGTTCCCCATCTATCCCCTCGTCCAAATCATTGATGAAGTTGTTGAAGAGCACTGGGCCCAGAACAGAGCCCTGGGGCACCCCAGTACACACTTCCCTCCATGTAGATGCAGTTCCATTGAGGACCACACACTGAGTATGGCCGGTCAGCCAGCTATGAATCCATCTGGTGGTGATGCTGTCTAACCCACATTTTTCTATCTTATCAAGTAGTAGGTTGTGGTCTACTTTATCAAATGCCTTACTGAAGTCCAAGTAAATTATATCCACAGCATTCCTCTGGTCCACTATTTTTGTCACCTGGTCAAAGAATGCAATAAGATTTGTCTGGCATGATCTGTTTTTGACAAACCCATGTTGGCTTTTGGTAATGACTTTAGGTGTTTGCTGATCTTTTCCAAGATCTTCCCAGGTATTGAGGTCCGGCTGATAGGTCTGTAGTTTCCTGGATCTGTTTTTTTTTCTTCCTTTTTTGAAGATGGGAACTACATCAGCTCTTTTCCTCTGGTAGTTCCCCAGTGCTCCAGGATCTTTGAAAGATATAGTTCAGTGGTTCTGAGATCACATCTGCCAGTTCCTTCAGAACCTTCGGGTGTAGTCAATCTGGTCCTGGTGATTTGAACTCATCTAGGGTGGACAGGTGCTCACTTACCATTTTTTACCTGTACTTCAACATAGAATGTGGACATGGAAGAGAACAACAACAGAGTCCTTAGGAGTGGTTTCCACCTTACTCCTCCTACGCCCTGATAAAACATCACACCATACAGAAAAGGTAAATAACAGAAATAAAATTGAGGTTGACAGACAAGAGGAAGTAAGATGCAGCCCAAATCTTGGTGAGTTACTAACCGAGGATGGTCTTGGAGTAGGACTGCATTACAAGGAGGTCACCCGTAGCTCTTTGCTTCTAAAAACAGACACAAGCCCGAAATCGCCAGCAGCTCATGAAGCAGTTCAAAATGGGCTAAGGAGAGAATCTGCAACAAGAAAATCATCCTCACCTAGAAGTAAGCTATCCCTCCTGGACTTTGATACTATTCTGAGTTGCCAACCTGCAAAGTGCCCCACCTAAATTGCTGCGCACCTCAAAACCCGCTGGAGCTTTTACAACAGCAAGACAGTGGTGAAGGTAGATACATTTCAAACCAGTGTGTTTTTTAACACTGAAGGAGTTTTGGATAACATCATTTCCGTTGAATGACTGAAAAATCCTGGTGTCTTAACCCAAAACTCCAATACCTTCCCAGTCATGCCCACTAATACTAAGTACAAAGATAGGAGACATAACAATCCACCCCCAATTAGCTCCTCTTCTTGTTCCCCTACAGGTATGATAAATGACACAACGATTCGTATATTAGAAATCAAGTAGTACTTACGCTAAATATGTGTCTCCAACAGTAACCTGTCCCTTTTCTCAGACTTCCAGGTTTATGTAAGAGAGGATAGTGACCACCAACCAGTTGCTCTTAATTTCTGTGGGCATTCAGACCTCAGACCCCACACTACAATTCATAGATGGGTTTCACTTCATCTAGAGAACCACCAGGATAGAAGGATAAAATGGACCAGAGTGGACGTGAGGGCTTTGACTGAATACATGAAATCTGATCAAGCCTTGACTCTGGTAAACACAGTTACCTCACCTTGCACAGATGTCAGCTCTGTACTTACAACCAATGACACCCTAAATGCAGGACTAAGAAAATTCTTAACTGAAAAGGCCCTTCCTAGAAGGTCCCAGATAAAAGGCCCTCATTGGTTTGACTCAGAGTGTCACTCCCTGAGAAAAAGATTAAGGCTAGCTATGCTTTTAGCACGGAACTATCCATCAAATAATAATCATGTTGCCATGCTAGTGTTCAGACAAGAGTACAAGAAAACCATTAAGTGCAAGAAGTCTCACCACTTGTCCTCTCTCTGGTTAAATTTAGAGTTATCAACCAAAACCTCAAACCCAGCCTTTTTCTGGCACTCAGTTGCAGGAGTATTGCAGGAATGTAAGTTCTCCTTGGATACCCCTGTACCTGCCTCCACATGGGAGGAATATTACAGCCAATTATTCACTGCCCCAAGCTGTAGTGGACTAGACCAGGGCTTTTCAACCTTTTCACCCATTGTACCACTTTTAGGATAAGGCAACATCCGAGTACCACCACTCGCCCAGCAAGGTGTCAAAAACTTGACCCCCCCCCAAAAAAAGGAAAAAAATGATAAAGTACAGGTAGTCCTTGACTTACAACAATTCGCTTAGTGACTGTTCGAAGTTACAATGGCACTGAAAAAAGTGACTTATGACCATTTTTCACACTTATGACTGTTGCAGCATCCCCAGGGTCATGTGATTTACATTCGGATGCTTGGCAATTGATTCATACTTATGACATTCACAGTGTCCCAGGGTCATGTGATCACCTTTTGCAACTTTTTGACAAACAAAGTCAATGGCGGGGGGAGGCAGCTCATCACTCAGGTTGCAGGATGCCTGTGTGGGGGGAATCCATGGGTCTCTGGTGGAGGGGGGGTGGGACTGGGGTGGGTGCCCTCCTTCCCTCCCTCTCTCCCATTGTCCTTTCCTTCCTTCTTTCCTTCCTTTCTTCCCTCCTTTGTCCCTTCCTCCTTCCCTCCCTCCCTTCCATTGTCCATCCCTCCCTCCCTCAGGTTTCAGGGTGCCTGTGTGGGGGAATCCATGGGTCTCTGGTGGAGGGGGTGGGACTGGGGTGGGTGCCCTCCTTCCCTCCCTCTCTCCCATTGTCCCTTCCTTCCTTCTTCCCTTCCTTCTTCCCTCCTTTGTCCTTCCTCCTTCCCTCCCTCTCTTCCATTGTCCATCCCTCCCTCCCTCCCTCAGGTTGCAGGTGCCTGTGGGGGGGGGAGAATCCATGGGTCTCTGTTGGAGGGGGTGGGACTGGGGTGGCTGCCTTCCTTCCCTCCCTCTCTCCCATTGTCCCTTCCTTCCTTCTTTCCTTCCTTTCTTCCCTCCTTCTTTGTCCCTTCCTCCTTCCCTCCCTCCCTTCCATTGTCCATCCCTCCCTCCCTCAGGTTTCAGGGTGCCTGTGGGGGGGGGGAATCCATGGGTCTCTGGTGGAGGGGGGTGGGACTGGGGTGGGTGCCTTCCTTCCCTCCCTCTCTCCCATTGTCCCTTCCTTCCTTCCTTCCTTCCCTCTTTGTCCCTTCCTCCTTCCCTTCCACTGTCCCTCTCTCCCTCTCATTGTCCTTCCCTCCCTCCCTCCATCACTCAGTTTTAATTTTTTCGATGCTGGTTCCTTTGCTGAATCACTTTCCTTTTGCGGTCGCGCTCATTGCAGCCGGGAGCCCAGCACAGCCGCCGTTCTTCCGCAGGGGGAGGAGAGCGCAGGCAGCGGAGGAGCGCACGGGGGTGGGGGAAGGGCCGCGGCTGCCAGACTCCCTCTGGTGTGTTGCGCACGGCCGCAGCCGGAGAAAAGCAGCGAGCGGGGAAGTGCTCATTCATTGTTGCAGCCAGCCCCGAGGAAGAGCCGGCACAACCCCCAGGCAAATCCCGCCTGGCTACATTCTTTGCGGCCGAAAGAAGGGCTTTGATCCTGCTTCCCCTTCGCTCCGGCCGGGTCCGTGAATGCCAGATCTAACCCCAGGGCGGTTCGAAAGGCCAGCAGGCTGGCTGGGGGTTTTGGGGTGGAGACATGTGAGCCTTCCTCTGTCTTCTTGAATCTGGCTTTGATCCCGCTTCCCCTTCGCTCCGGTGAATGCCAGATTCAAGAAGACGGAGGAAGGCTCACATGTCTCCACCCCAAAAACCCCAGCCAGCCTGCTGGCCTTTCGAACCACCCTGGGGTTAGATCTGGCATTCCCCTTTGCTTCCCCTTTGCTTCGGCGGGTCCGTGAATGCCAGAAGAAGCAAAGAAGCGCTGATCAGCTGGAAAGCGGGCTGATCCTGGCACTTTCCCTGAGCCCCCCCCCACAGCCCCGGAGAAGCGCCGATCAGCTGGAAAGCGGGCTGATCCTGGCGCTTCCCTGAGCCCCCCTGAGAAGCGCCGATCAGCTGGGGCTGATCCTGGCGCTTCCCCTGAGCCCCCCCCACAGCCCACCGGAGAAAGCGCGATCAGCTGGAAAGCGGGCTGATCCTGGCGCTTTCCCTGAGCCCCCCACAGCCCCGGAGAAGCGCTGATCAGCTGGAAAGCGGGCTGATCCTGGCGCTTTCCCTGAGCCCCCCCCACAGCCCCGGAGAAGCGGATCAGCTGGAAAGCGGGCTGATCCTGGCGCTTTCCCTGAGCCCCCCCACAGCCCCGGAGAAGCGCCGATCAGCTGGAAAGCGGGCTGATCCTGGCGCTTCCCCTGAGCCCCCCCCACAGCCCCGGAGAAGCGCTGATCAGCTGGAAAGCGGGCTGATCCTGGCGCTTCCCCTGAGCCCCCCCACAGCCCTGGAGAAGCGCCGATCAGCTGGAAAGCGGGCTGATCCTGGCGCTTCCCCTGAGGCCCCCCCACAGCCCCGGAGAAGCGCCGATCAGCTGGAAAGCGGGGCTGATCCTGGTGATGTCAAGGCTGCTAACATCGAATGTTATGCTTGACATTATATATGAATGCAGACATTCACTATTTAACCTGTGTATTACTTTAAGAGCCACTAATAGATAGTAGGGGGGGGGGGAGTGAGTGAAAGAATGTGTTAGGAACTATTTAGCCATAACAACATCTCAGCACAGCGTCTTCAAAGAATGAAATGTGAGAAGATAGATAGTGGCGGGAAAGATAGCTCACACTCTAAACTAATTGGGGAATGTGATTTATGACCTGTCATTGAGGGAGGAGGAAATGCTCAGACACTGTGGGAAGAAGGAGGAGTTTTCCAGTTTCTGGCTTCATTTTATCCGTACTGGAGTATGTTGCATAAATAAAGAGTATTCTGAACAAAATGAATCAGATTTCCTTAAGATTGCTTCTTCGCTCCGGAGCATAACAGGCGCTTCCCCTGAGCCCCCATAGCCCCCAAGCATTTTTTTACTCACCTGCTTTCAGCTGCATTCCCTTTCTCCTTTTGCTTCTCTGCCTTTGTTTGCTTCTCTGCCTTCGCCACGTGTTTGGGGTAAAAAAGAAAAAAAAAGTTCCATCAGACTTTCTAACTTCTCTCGTGAGAAGTTAGAAAGTCTCATGGAACTTTTTTTTTTTTGTCTCACAAACACATGGCGAAGGCCGAGAAGGACAGGAGAAAGGGAATGCTGCTGAAAGCAGGTGAGTAAAAAAAAAACGCTTGGGGGAGGTGAGGGCATCGGGGCGGGGGCGGCAGGCAATGCGTCGCGCAGCTCCAGCGGAATCTCCCCTGAAGACTGCGTGAGGCTGCCTGCCACCCCCAAGGCCGCCACCAATCAGCTGGAGCTGCGCGCTTTGATCCTGGGCTCTCAGTAGGAGCCAGGCAACGTGCAGTTCCAGCTGACTTTGCCACAAGCCCTGTGCAGCGCTGCTGCACTTCACCTCATCCACTTTTACACTTTTTTTTACATTTTTTTTTTTAAATCTTTTTACATTTTTTTAAACTTTTTTTTTTACATTTTTTTCAACCCGTCCTACGCGTACCACCAGCCAGGTGCTCGCATACCACTGGTGGTACGCGTACCACGGGTTGAAAAGCCATGGACTAGACGACCCACAAAATGATCAACATGAGGCCTGTAGCTCCTGGGTAATTGAAAAGGGCCTGCTTCCAGAAGAGCAAAATGGTTTTAGGTCGGGTCGCTCCACTATTGACACACTCTTGACAACTGCTTCATTTTATGTCATTTAATAGTAAAATATACAGTAAAAGGGAGCCAACTATTTACAACTTTTATAGACCTCAGTGCAGCATTTGATTCAATAAATAGGGACCTTCTTTGGAAGAAACATGGATTTGAGCATGGACCCCAGACTTCTCTCCTTAATCAAGGGATTTGTCATGGTTCCGACAGACAGAGACGAATAAAGTAGAACTCCAAGGCTTGCAAATTCCTCAAAGAACATGTTTATTTGTTACAAAGTATCGGCACGGTCAAGAGTGAAACCAAGTCTGGATACACAAGTAACAATTTTCCAATACAAAGTTAAACGCCCCACCCATAAAAGCTATGCAAGCAACTACATTCCCCAATATGATTATTTGGCAGGCTTTTTATGCAACCTGTACATCAACACTGCAAAGTCCCTTTGCTCTACCAATATGCATATGCCTAAAGTTAAAAATAAACATGTAAACATTCTGCTTTATGCAGATGACATGGTATTGATGTCACACACCCAGGTAGGGAAGACTGCTGAGCAGGTTTAGTACATACTACACACACAACTACCTGAACATCAGTAAGTGCAAATCTAAGGTAGTTGTTTTTCTGAAGAGGCGGACCAGGTAAAATTGGAGCCTGGATAGGGAATGAATAGTACAAGTCCTATCTATACTTAGGACTTGTTTTCACAGAAACAGATTCCTGCCTCCCACATTTTAAGAGAAGTTCTTTAAGGGCTACAGCCTGTGCCAACATTATAAGGCAGCTTACCAAGTATAGCTAGAAATTCCAATCATAAAGGTATATAATGGCAAAATAGTCCCAATGATCATACATGGCACAAACCTGTGGGGATATATAAATGCCCCCTTACTGCAACAGATACAATCTATTTTTCTGAAATGTATCTTTGGGGTGGATACGTCTACACCAGCCCCAGCAGTAAGGGCAGAGGTGAGCATACCCCCTATACAAAGCCATTTAGTAATCAAAGTATTTAACTACTGGCTGAAGATCCTATCCATGGACCCAGGTAGACTACCCAAACTCTGCTTTAAAGAGCAATTATACAACAAGCTACCTCATGCTTGGGCTACCCAACTTTCAAATGTCATCTCTCAATATGGATTCTCCATCCAATTCCTAGTCCAATCAGAGCTAAAGACCAAGGAAGCTTTCAAACAAAGAGTTATTGATGTGGCTGCCCAAGATCCTACTGCAACACTTAAATGTGTCAAGTCTCTGAAGTGCCTCCCAGTTAGAAAAATATTTAACAACTTACATGCCTCAGCATCTCAGAAGACCTTTTTCTACAGCTTGCTTCAAACAACTGGACTACATCGTAAGACATGGGAGGTTTCATGGAGTTCCATTTGAAGAAAGATTGTGCATCTGTGGAGCACCAGCCACTGAAGACACTGGACACATTCTTATTGACTGCAAATTGTACTCCCCAGAAAGGGCCACTTATTTAGACTCTTATTTAAAAACTAAAAAATACTGGGGCATTTTCCCCAGATCTCGCCTTGACTTTCCTACTGTCACTAGCCCCTAATAAAAGTTCCTTTTGAGACAATGCCTGTTTCAAGAGTTCTGCTTTCTTGGGTGGTTAGCTGAGGTGGGTCCTTACATAAGGCGAGATCTGCATAGTACTCAACCCGGAGAAGCTGCTGCTCTGCCGGGGGAGTTGCAACTGAATCCCACATGGAGGAGTTCCAGGCTGAGAAATGGGCCGAAGATCTCCTCTGCTTGAAACCAGATGAAAACTCCCAGGAAACTCTCGCACCAAACAAGCAAGGTGGTCCCAACACTTTCATCGTTTTAATTTCACTATCCATTACCTCCCTGGGGGAAAGAATTTTTTGGCTGACGCATTGTCCAGACTACCACAATATAACAGCAAGAAAGCAGAAGTGACTAAACCATTTTTATATCCTCATCAGTTAGCAGCCCCTGTAACCACCAGGGCCCAATTGAGACCTGTGGCTCCTGTGGGAAAAACTTTGTTGCAGGATTTTAAAACTGTGTTAGAATCCGATGAGTGGTTTCGAAACCATAATAACCTGTGTGTGTTAAAGGATGGATTAGCCTGGACTGGGGAAAAACTTTATGTCCCAGTAGCCTTAAGACTTAAAGTAATGCAAGCAGAACATGACTCCAAAACTGCTGGGCATTTTGGATTTGTGAAAACCTTACATCTCATTAAAAGGCAGTTTTGGTGGCCTGCATTGAAAAAGGACATAGACAGCTATGTAGCCAGCTGCCCCACATGCGCAGCGGCTAAACGGCATCAAGGAAAATCTCCAGGTCTGCTTCAACCGGTAGCAAGTCCGTCAGCACCCTGGAGAGAGATCTCTATGGATTTTATTGTGGAACTGCCTGAAAGTGCTGGAAACACTGTAATTTGGGTCGTAACGGATCTGTTCTCTAGACAAGTTCATTTCATTCCATGCCCCAAGATCCCAACTGCAAAGACTTTAGCTAAACTTTTTGTGAAAAATGTATACCGATTTCATGGGGCCCCACAACGTATAATCTCAGAGGGGTTCGATTCACCTCTAAGTTCTGGAAAGCCTTTCTGGACTTGATGGGTTCTAGTCAAGGGTTGTCATCTTCCCATCATCCTCAAATGAATGGGGGGACAGAGAGACTGAACTCAGTTCTAGAACAATACCTGAGATGTTTTATTAATTATCAGCAGGACAATTGGTCCGACTTATTAACGTTTGCTGAAGTTGCTTATAATAACGCTGTACACTCCAGTACAGGTTTCACTCCATTTCAGGTAGCTAATGGTCAAACGTCCATGGCCAAGCCTGAACTTCCTACCAAAGAACCTGAAATCCCCTCCTTGCAGGAATGGATTAAACAGTTACAAAATACCTGGCCAGTAGTCAGGAAAGCCCTGGATGAAGCCAGCGAGGCCTATAAGACTCAAGTCGATAAACTGAGGGTGGAACAAAAACCATATAAAGTTGGGGACAGGGTATACCTCTCCACTAAGTATTTGCAATCTTTACAACCCTCAAAGAAATTAGGCCCTAAATTTATAGGACCTTTTCCTGTCAAACGCATCATCAATCCTGTGATGGTTGAGTTGGAGTTGCCAAAGAACCTACAGAAAATCCACCCTGTTTTCCACTGCAGTTTACTCAAACCGGAGGTCATTTCTAACCTTAGACCTCCTGCGCCTCAGGCGCCCACGCCTATCATGGTTGAGGGTGAACAACACTTTGAAATTAAAGACATTTTAGATTCTCGAACACATCATGGGGTAACACAGTACCTAGTAGCTTGGAAGAATCTCCCTTCCGCCCAGAATGAGTGGGTGTACAAGAAACATGTTAGAGCCCCTAGACTTCTCAAACGTTTCCATGCTAAATATTCTGATAAACCTATTTGATATATCTGTATTGTTTTCTTCTTCCCCTTCCTTTCTGTTTTCTAGGTGGATGTCCCATTTTTCTAGGGGGGACGTATGTCAGATCCCCAAACCCTTATTGTTTTCCTTGCATATGTGTTCCTGTTTGGGGCCTGCCATTCTGCTGGGGGGGGGGACTTGCTTGGGATAACTTTCGCTTTCTACCCTTCCTCTCCCGCCTCTATCCATTTGAGAGAAGAATGTGTCTCCCTTATCAGGGAGACAGTTACGGAGAAACAAAACTGGAGAAGACCTTGAGATGTGAGCCAACTTGTGCCAGTTACCCAAACATCGTGCCACCTGTGGATTGGCTGGATTTCAAATGGACATTATGACTTTGGTGGGAGGAGGAAGATTGCTAGTTTAACTATACCGTTTGAGCGGGATTTTCCCCAGATCTCGCCTTGACTTTCCTACTGTCACTAGCCCCTAATAAAAGTTCCTTTTGAGACAATGCCTGTTTCAAGAGTTCTGCTTTCTTGGGTGGTTAGCTGAGATGGGTGCTTACACTGCACATCATCAATAAGACTACACTCTTCACTTCAAACACCATCTCAAAGAGGACAGATTACCTTGATAAGATTGGAGGTAACTATAGGGGTGACAATCTTTTATGAAGTTTTGTTTTCTTTTTAACTATTTTAATTTTTGTATCAGTTTTATATATTTGACACAATCAACTTTATAATAGTTTTCTTCTTCTATTTTACCTTATTTTATCTTACTCTTTCATCTTCACTTTATCTTATCTACTATATTTTATTGTATTTTATCTCACCATAGCTATTTTATCTCACTTTAATGTATCTTATCACATTTTATTGTATTTTACTGTGGCTGATGCTCATATTTGATATGGTCAATTGACTAATCAATAAAGTATATTGTATTGTGGGCTTCCGGTTCCGGATCGCAGCACCAGCGGACGCACGGGGAGAGCCTTCTCTCCGCCGTCCGGTTTCCCTTCGCCGAAAGACCCTGGAAAGGGTCGAAAGTCGCCCTGGAGGGGCGACCACCACTGAGGAGGACCCTCGCTCAGCAGCCCTTCCGTTTGATCCGAGGCAGCTCCTTTGGATCGACGAAGAATGTTAATGGCCGATCACCTAGCCGTACCAGCCGAAAGCCAAAAGCACTATTAAGCACAATGAAGCACCGTGGAAGATCTGGGTGAGACCCTTTTTTTACCTTTCTTTTACCCTAACTACCTTCCTGTGAAAGCCCTCTGAAACTTCTTCCCCGCTCTTAATACAGCGGCGTTTGCATACCTTGGGAATTTAAGCTTTGGGGGAAAAAAAAAAGAAGAGTAACTAATTTTAATAACCAAATAACTGGATTTCTTTTCCACTATTTTTTGAGACCTGGGAGTCCCCAAAAGCTCCTATTACAGAGAGCTAGCATTTTATTTATCTACTAAGTTTGAAAAATATCTTTTTTTCGCTTTTTAACTGGATAAAAGCCTAATTGGCATCTGGAAAAAAGATTTTATGGTCTACTGGGGACATCTTGTGGCTAAGCCTGGTACAGCAATTGAATTTCTTTGACTCTGAGGCCTGCTGACTCCCTTGATTTGTCCTTCATATTATCTAAGGAAAAGATAAGTGGAAACAGCTGGGTGGCGAAAACAACTGTTAGAAATTGTGGAGGTGGATACTGGCTGATTTTTACTAAACATAGCCTCCACTAAAAGACTGTTTCTAATCACTACAGAAATGGGGGAACTTTACCCACAACTTAACTATAAACTTATACTTGAAAAAATTCTTGAAGCCACTGAGCTAATGAATGCCAGAGTGAAAGCTAAAGATGTTACCCCGAAACTTCAAATTGAACTCCAGACTCCAACTGATCAACTTACAAACCAAAAAATAACAGAAGAGGAACAAATTAACATTAAAGAGGATGCTGTACAACAATATCTACAACCTATTGAGAACTTTGAGAATCAAACACTGACTTTAACTAAAATACCTGTAACTCCAAAAGCAGCAGGAACTGATCAACAAATACAATATATTGAGAACCTAGACAACTTAGACAATCAAATAATAACCACAACACCGGACATGACCCTTTATTCTAGTCAGACAAAACTGGAACAAGAAGAAGACCAGATTGAAATGATGATAAATATCCCAAATCAAACATGGAGAATTGAATTATTAGGACAACAACCTAATAACTATAAAGGGGCCAGTTCCTTTGAAAAATTGACAACTGGATGTTCTCCCTTGATTCAAACAACATGTGTAGGAATGAAGGGAGATCTATCTGAGGATTTAAAGGCTCTGGCAGGGAAGCCTGTTTGGCAGAAAAGGAAAGCTAGAGTTAGATTTAAAAATGGGATTTAAAATTTTACTTAATGGGTTAAGGAGAATTTTAGAGATATAGATTGATGTAATATTTAGGATTTAGATTTATAATGGAAATGAAAACTAATTGTTAGATTATAGTTTGGAATTGTAATACAGAAATGGGTTTGCGACAATGAAAGATATTTTACTAGTAAAGGAGGAGCTACCAGGACGAAAAATAGAACATATTTGTGAAATAAAGTAAGAATGTAATCTTTGGAATAATATGTTTACTCTAGATACGATAACTATCTTGTAATGAAATGAGGGAAATTAGGGTTACCCGAAGTTTAAATATTATGGTTATTAAAGGCTAAATTGGAATATGGTAATTGAAATTAACTAAAACTTAAAAACAGGACTTGGATATGTATATGTTGGATATGACATTGCCATAGCTGTATACTATAGGCCACCCAACCAAACAGAGGAAATAGACGAACTTTTTGCTAGTCAGCTAACTAAGGTATGTAGGAAGCACATCACAACAGTAATGGGGGACTTTAACTACCCTGACATCAACTGGGAGACAAACTCTGCACCAAGTGGAAGATCAAACAGATTCCTGACAAACCTAGCAGACAACTTTGTCTCCCAAAAAGTAGAGAAGGGAACTAGGGGATTAGCCATTCTGGAACTAATTCTCACTAACAGAGATGAAATGATAGAAGGTGTTGAAGCCACAGGAACCTTGGGAGGTAGTGATCATGTAATATTGGAATTCAACATTATGGAAGCACAAGCAATAGAACACAGTCAAACTAGAGTCTTGGACTTCAAGAGAGCTAATTTCAATAAACTTAGAGAGGGCTTGGGAAGGATTCCATGGATGAGGATCCTCAAGGGGAAAACAACTCAAGAAGCTTGGGAAATTTTGAAAAGCGAGATAATAAAAGCCCAGTCTAGCACAATACCAACAAAGAGGAAAAATAACAGCTCTCAAAAGAGACCAGCATGGCTGCATAAAGAACTCTCTGATAAATTGAAAGACAAAAAGGACAAGTATAGAAAGTGGAAAGAGGGGCACATAACAAAGTCAGAATATCAGCAAATAGCCCGAGCCTGCAAAGATGAAGTGAGGAAAGTTAAGACTCATAATGAACTAAGGCTTGCGACCAAAGTCAAAAATAACAAAAAAAGCTTCTTTCAACATGTAAAAAATAAGAAAAAAGTGAAGGAAATTATTGGTCCATTAGTGGGTGAAAGTGGCAAGAAGGTGACAAGCAATAGTGAGAAAGCAGAACTATTTAACTCATTTTTTGCATCTGTCTTTACACAAAGGGAAAAAACAGACCAACCTATCAAAAATAGTGCCATAAAAAACAGAATAGAAACACAAGTTAAGATAGGCAAGAAAATGGTAAGTGAGCACCTGTCCAGCCTAGACGAGTTCAAATCACCAGGACCAGATGGATTACACCCCAAGGTTCTCAAGGAACTGGCAGATGTGATCTCAGAACCACTGAACTATATTTTCAAAGATCCTGGAGCACTGGGGAACTACCAGAGGACTGGAAAAGAGCTGATGTAGTTCCCATCTTCAAAAAAGGAAAAAAAATGGATCCAGGAAATTACAGACCTATCAGCCTGACCTCAATACCTGGGAAGATTCTGGAAAAGATAATCAAACAACGAATCAGCGAACACCTAGAGGCAAACAAAATCACTACTAAAAGCCAACATGGGTTTGTCAAAAAGAGATCATGCCAGACAAACCTTATTGCATTCTTTGACCAAGTGACAAAATTAGTGGATCAGAGGAATGCTGTGGATATAATTTACTTGGACTTCAGTAAGGCATTTGATAAAGTAGATCACAACCTACTACTTGATAAGATAGAAAAATGTGGGTTAGACAGCATCACCACCAGATGGATTCGTAGCTGGCTGACCGGCCGTACTCAGCGTGTGGTCCTCAATGGAACTGAATCTACATGGAGGGAAGTGTGTAGTGGGGTGCCCCAGGGCTCTGTTCTAGGCCCAGTGCTCTTCAACATCTTCATCAACGATTTGGACGAGGGGATAGATAGGGAATCATCAAATTTGCGATGACACCAAGCTGGCAGGAAATAGCCAACACTCCAGAAGACAGGCTTAAGATACAGGCAGGACCTGGACAGACTTGAACACTGGGCGCTATCTAACAAAATGAAATGGTGAAAAAAGTAAGTTTACATTTAGGCAAGAAAAACCAAATGTACAGGTATAGTATAGGTACTTGCTCAATAGTAGGAACTGTGAGAGGATATCGGAATCCTAGTGGACAATCACTTAAATATGAGCCAGCAGTGTGCTGCAGCTGCCAAAAAAAGCCAAACACAGTGCTGGGCTGCATAACAGAGGGATAGAATCAAGATCACGTGAAGTATTAATACTTACAATGCCTTGTAAGGCCACACTTGGAATACTGCATCCAGTTTTGGTCACCACGATGTAAAAAAGATGTTGAGACTCTAGAAAGAGTGCAGAGAAGGGCAACAAAGATGATTAGGGGACTGAGGCTAAAGCATAATAGGAACGTTTGCTGGAATTGGGTATGTCTAGTTTAATGAAAAAAAGGACTAGGGAGTGACATGATAGCAGTATTCCAATATTCAGGGGTTGCCACAAAGGAGAGGGAGTCAAGCTATTCTCCAAGGCGCCTGAAGGGCAGGACAAGAAGTAATGGATGGAAACTAGTCAAGGAGAGAAGCAACCTGGAACTGAGGAGAAACTTCATGACAGTTAGAACAATTAACCAGTGGAACAACCTGCCTCCAGAAGCGGTGAATGCTCCAACACTGGACGTTTTTAAGAAGAGACTGGACAGCCATTTGTCCGAAATGGTATAGGGTTTCCTGCCTGAACAGGGTGTTGGACTCGATGACCTCCAAGGTCCCTTCCAACTTTATTATTATTATTATTATTATTATTATTATTATTATTATTATTATTATTATTATTATTATTATTATTATTATTATTATTATTATTATTAGTAAAATGCTATTGATAAATGTATTGATTGATTGAGCTTTATCTAGAAATCTATTAACTTGCATATGATATATAATTAAGGGAAATAGAGGGAATTTTAATGATGTAACCTGACATATATATGAATGATTCTGTTATTGGATTATTGATTACCCTATCACCATGCTGCTTCCTAATTACCTGGATGTAAAAACTGAAAAAATTAATAAAACTTGTTTTTTTTTTTAAAAAAAGTATATTGTATTGTATCATACAAACAGTATTTACAGAAATTGATCAGCAATTGATAAAACAAAGTGTGCAAAACTCAGTATCACATGCTATTGCAGTGGCCACTGCCATAAGCAGAACTTCAAACTGGCTGAATACACGGTAGGAAACAAGGTATATTTTCAGTTGAGCTCAACTCCTGGTATTTATGTGGACACACCCATGTTGTTCTCTTGGCAACAATTGCCCCTGCTTCTTCTAAGATTTTTTTCTTTTAACTTCCAAGTCTAATTGACAGCCCTCGTATTCCCTTCCCATCCAAGATCTTATCAAGCTTTATTCTGCTTAACTCCTGAGCCAGGTCAGACAGGTACTGCCAACTACTGAAATGAACAGAGAGAGAAGGGGAGGAAACACCATCCTGTGTGTCAGGTCCCTATCGGAACGCTGCCATTCAAAAAGGGAGGGGGAGCACACGCTATTGTGGATTGAGGATGTTTCTGCATTGTTCCTACTTTCGCTTTGATGTATCTGCATGGGAATTAGGGAGGGAGAAAAAGCCCTCAGGGTGTCAGACCCTCAAACTATCTATTTTTCGCGTACTGCCATTCTGTTGGGAGGGGGGAGGTTTTGCTCTTTGGGGAGGGGGGAAGCTCTGTGGGCTTTGGGATGTATTTCCTTTACTTTGTTCTTTTCACCTTTCATGCATCTCTGGGTGTGAACAGGAGCAGGAATGTGCCTGGGGCCATCTGTCTTATCTCTACTCTGCTGGGAAGAGACTGGGAGAAAAACGAAACACGTGAGAACTGCGGTTTATCACTCCGGTTCCCATAACAACTTCACACCTGTGGATTGGCTGAAATCATACTGGACAGTTGGGCACAGTTGGGGTTTGAAAGGAGAGTTTTAATGTAACCTTTTGCGCGGGAATTATTCAGATCTTGCCTTGCTATTCTGTAATCACTATCTCTCAATAAAAGTTCCTTTTGAAATGATGCCAGTTTCAGGAGTTCTGCTTACTTGGGAGTGCTAGCTGAGGCAGGACCTTACACAGGGCCAACTATTTTAACTCCTGCTGGCTAGCAGGAGGACGGGGCACCAGAGAACGGCCGGTTAACACCTTTTCGGCTCGAAGTTCTCACATCTTCATGCCAGCGGATTGGCTCCTGATGGACTGGGGCATTGGGGTGGGGCTGGAGAGATGGGACTTTTAGCTTAACGCTTTTGCGCAGGAATGCCAGATTCCGCCTTACTTCTTTGCAATCACTTTCTCTCCGTAAAAGATCCTTTTGAAATGATGTCTGTTTCAACAGTTGTGCTTTCCTGAGGGAGTAGCTGAGGTAGGACCTTACACTGTGTGTTAGCTATGCCAACTAGACATGAACTCCATGTTTTGAAATGTTGAAGTTTGCTATATTTATAGTAGTTAAAAACCCATCAAAATAAACAAATATCTGTAACTACTCTTTAGCTTTTCGCTCTCACAAGTGTAGGACAGTCAACGCTTTGTATGGCCACATTTAACATGGTGTGTGTGTGCAATGAGTGGGGTGACATAAGATTGTAGGGTGGGTTTTAGGAGGAACTCTGTGTTCTTTATTTTTCAATTGTGATACCTTATTGTAGGGCCTACACTATAGTTTTCATTTACTCAATTTCAGTATTTCATTTGTTTCATTTCATTTACTTGCTATCTCCATATCTACAAATTTCCAAAACGTTTGGGGGTAGAACCCATACTCACATTGAGGTGTGAATTTGTGACTGTGAGAGTAGCCTGGAGTCCTAAGGAGATATTGGGCAGTGATGGAGAAGTGTATAGGTTGAGTTGGCTGGCTGATCCATCCACGGTGACAGCTCGGGGCAATATCTATATAAAAGGAAAAGAAGGATTAGGGGACAAGGAAAGGGAGGGAGGTAGATAAGACAATGCAGATACCGATAAAGGAGAATATCTGTAGCTCAGGGTTGAAATGAAGGGATCAGATATGTAGATGACACCTACCCTTCCTAGATATCCTTATCAGCAGAGACCACAATGGCAAACTAGAAACACAAGTGTACAGAAGAACCACCCACACCAATCAAGTGCTTCACTACCAAAGTAATAACCCAACCTCCCACAAGAGAAGCTGTGTAAGAGCTCTATTTAGATGAGCATAAACACACACCAGCAACCCTGAACAACAGAAAAAGGAAACAGAGAATCTATATAACATCTTCCAACAAAATGGATATCCATGCAACTTCATCAAAAAGTACCTGACCACTCAATCCAATATAGCACAACCAGCACAAGCCGTAAAAAGGATAACACTGCCATACATCAAAAACATCTCAGAAACCATCAACAGACTATTACAAGCACAGGGAATCAGCGTAACACACAAGCTAACTAAAGCCCTTCAAAACAACCTAAGTAAACCAAAAGACCCAGCCTCCCTGGAAGAAAAAAACAGGACTCATCTACAACATACAGTGTACAGATTGCAACAGCCACTACGTAGGACAAACAGGCAGAAGACTAGCAGAATGTATCTATGAACACCAACTAGCAGTCAGAAGACATGATGAAAACTCTTAAATTTCACAACATATGGACAGACTTAATCATAGTTTTAATTGGGAAACTGTGACCATCCTAGACCAAGCCAAGTCCAAAAATGCTAGAGAATTCCTAGAAGCCTGGCACTCTGACAAATTGGCCATCAATAGACGCATAGACATAAACAACATCTACTGTACATACTGTGCAAGAGACAATCAACAAGCCAAAAAGGGAACAAAAAGACCAAAACACCTCCCCACCAGCAATCAACACCCAGATGAGCATAGATTAACACCAAGATTAACATCAGACCAACAATCAAGTATTCAATACCCCAATCAAGGAACTGCCAAACAAGCCAACAGTAAACAGCCCAATCAAAGAACCTCCAAGACCACCCCCACCAACACTGACAGGGCAAGCCTCTAGAATATAAACTGAGAGCAAACCCCACTCCTTACTAGCACTGATGATGTTACCTAGTTTGGGTAATGAAACATCTGCAAGAAAACAACCAAGCTCAGAGAGCACCAAGGATCCCCCACAACATGTACTGTAGAGCAAGAAAAAAACCCTTGATATTCCTCCAGCTCCTTAATGCGACCTCATTAACAAGGGAAAACAGAGCAGAGATGTATCATGGGATATAAAAACAGCCACTAAATTGTATGTTATACCAGAATACTTATGGTAAGAGATGGAATGAAATCAAGAGGGACATGTTAAGATGGGAGAAATTAGAATTGTCATTATTGGGGAGAATTTATGTGATAAAAATGTTTTGTCAAGTATGATGTTTTTGTTTTAAAGAATACCTATTATGACAACTGATACTATTTAAACAAAGGTAGAAAGATATATCTAGGTTTGTATGGCAAGGGAAAAACAAAAATTAAATATAAAAAATTTCAAGGTGCAAAGGAATGAGGAGGAGGACTTCTTGATTTGAATTGTATTTTGCAGTGTGCTGTTTAGTCTGGATGAAAGACTGGGTTTTGCTGAAAAATAAAGAGAATTTTAGAATCGGAAGAGCACAATCCGAGGTTCAGATGACATGTTTTCCAATGGTATGATAAAGTTAAGGTTAATGTAGATATTGAGATTATATTAGAAAGGCCATATTGAGAATATGGAACAGATATAAACCCGACTGTGGCCAAATTTTATTTGATTTTACCCTTTATGGATCTCAGCACAAGAAGCATTTTACAGGAAAGAAACGGCAGGTAAAGAAAAACAATTAACTTACAAGAGTTGTTAGAACTGTAACATGGATAATATGAAATCAAAAGAGCAATTGGCTGCAGAGAGATTTAGTTTTAAATGGTTTTCATATGCACACTTAAGAGAAAGATTTAAGGTACATAATTAGCCCATTGCTATTCTTACATTTATTCTGTGAGGCTAAAATAACGACAGGCAAAGTCTATTGGGGAGCCTCAGATAGGGTACCTATCTGAGCCCAAATCTCTCTGGCCCAAATCCCAACACTCTATGATTCAAAGCAACAAATAATGGGCTGAATATGTAATTGTGGGAGACATTCGATATTGGTAAGAAGAGTCAAAACTGTTTAAAAATAGAACCAAACCAATTTGGCCCACTGAAGACAAAGACAAGAAAAGAGATAAAATAGCCATACCACAGCAAGCAGCAGCACTCTTTCACCAGCCTTACCTCAGTATGTATATTAGGCACTGACCCAGTAAGCCCATTTTCTGCAATGACGCTGTTGGAGCTGTTTGGGGAGCTTGGGCCAGATCCAGGAGCACTGTTGCACATTGAAGACACTGCAATGAAAGTTTTTTTTTGGGGGGGGGGGGAGAGGTTGCCACCATGTCAATCCTTGCACTGAAATTCTCCACTGAATTAAGATGCTGTTGTGCCCAAGTAGGCTGTTGAAAATCTCACTTTGTATTTTGTAGCAAAATCAAGTTTCAATCCACATGGTAGCAAAGAAATATTGGAAAAACATATGTTAGTAAAGTGAAATTCAATTGTTGGTTTGGTTTTCCCTTCTAACAGAACAAAGCACCAAAGAATGTTAGCATGCAATAAAGGACTGTACATTGTGTTACACAGCATACAATTTACACAGGCTGCAAAAAAAAAAAAATCCCTAGCGTTCCCATGTATCTAGTTCACAATGCTGTTAACTGGGCAGCTGTCTCAACTGAAAAAAAATATTCCAAACAAGATTCTCAGTTTGCTTTTACAAGCTTTATTGAAATGAAAGGGTACCATTACAGAATTTCAGTGACTAATGATTCCCTATTTTCCCCCAATACATACTGTACATTTTCTTAGTTTCTAACAGTTTTCCAGTGAGGAAGTAGTTCTTTTCACTAATAATGGAGAAGCTTGCAGGTGGTTGTTTACAAGATGGTTTACCGAAACCATATCAATCTGTAAATTGACCATTGCCTCTTTTTGTGATTCTCTAGTCACAATGTTTAGATTTCTTTGTTTTAGAATTGTGAAGAAAGAGAAGACAGGAATCATGTATGCAAGGCATGAGTCCACCACACAAAAATGCTTTCTTTTCTGCCCTAGCTTTGTTTCTGAAATTTCAAATTCACCTTTCTACATTAACTATAATATACAGTAGAAGATACATTACATTACAAAAAAGAAACAAGAGAGAACTCTAGTTTCCAGAAAGGAGCCTCAAGTCGCTGAGAGCTAATATGCCAACCTTCTATACTCCTTCCTTTCCCACAAAAATGTCTTCAGAGTGTTCTACAACACAACTTAAATGGCCACCAAATAAATTACCACTGTCTGGATTGTCAGTGGTACATCTAAAATGAATGCAGTGCTAAATTCATCACACACATATTCATGCCTATGTTTTTTCAATCTGCTCTTAAACTCACCTACCCCTCCTCTTCCATTGCAATATATTGTAAAGAGTCTTTGGATTATTACTTTCTTAATAAGTATATTGTCATACTACTAGAGCAAGATTAAGATAAAAATATTCAGACATTTCTTCCTCTTTCATGCTCTTAAAAAAGAAATTTTATCATAATTCTCATGACATTCACATTCTCTGGCCTGAGTTTCTGCGCCCCCTTTTAATTTGATTTTTAGTCATATCTGAATTCACATGTTGCAATATCTATACAGTAATACAATTTACTTAGTATTAGTGTTATGCTGGAATTTGACAGCATAGTTGTCATAAGGGTCCAAGGACCAGATACATGCATAAATAGTTGTGCCTAGTCCTGGACTTCCATCCCCCACACCATAAAACTTCCACAATGACTATGTTCAAGCAGACCATATGATGGCTTAATGCAGTATGTGAATCTAGCCATGGTTAATGTAATTTCCTGGTTTAGTTCAAATTTGGTTTTGAGCCTCATTAATGTCTCTATCTGTAGGTGAAATCTATCATAAGGCAACAGAAGCTAAAAATGGCAGGAAAACTGGAACTAGCCAAACAAACCATTATTTTAATTACCTGCAAAAGTAATTCAGACTTGCTTCCAGCTTTTTCAGCAATCCATGATTAAAATAAAAACAACATAATTTAACCAGAGCACTCTGAACGAAGATATCACTAATCAATGAAGGTAGTTTAAAACAGAAAGCTCTACCTTTCAAGCAGAAAAGAGAGAGAAAAGTGAGGGAAAATTGTACAAGGCTCTCTGTAGCACCTTTCTTTAGAAAAACATGGTTTTCCAATTACATTTAACAAATTGTTTCATCTAATTTGCCCAATTTCTCCTTCAACCCCAATGTTTTGACCTCCACTGTCCTATTTCATCAGCCACTTTGTAGCACACAGAGTATACCAGTGCACATTTTTTTCTTTTTTACCCAGTCTTTTTTCTCCCTTCTTGACACTTGGGGAGAGGACTGAAGAACGGAATGTTTCATCCACCTTTTTTCAAAATCAAATAGTACTTGCCCTTAGCTGGGCTAAAGTCCTCTCTCACCTGTGATTTCAATTGCTCTTTTTTTGAAGGTGCTGATGACTGTCCCATCTTTCCTCCTCAACAGAGGACTGCTTCTCCTCTCCACCACCTTCTGTTTTAATCGTGAGCGCACTTTTAAATTGGGTTCTGAGGCTGAAAGGAAGAGGCAAGCAGGAAAACCAAGGTGGTCATTATTCTACTGAAGTAGAAAGTCCTAGGCAAGGAAGCAAATTGTGGAGGGGGAAGAAGCCAACTGTATCTACACCAGGGGTGCCAAACTGCTGGCCCGTGGGCCGGATGCATCATAGTGAAACCGCACCCACCCCATTGCCGGCAATGGCAAAAAAGTCACGATATGTCGCAACACATCATATGACATTGCGAGTTTGACAGCCCTGATCTACACTTACCAGATCTTATTGCTTCAAGAAATGAGCCTTTTTTTAACAAATATATTTATTCTGTATTTCTGAAACATAAAAATAAAACACTTGTTCCCAATACAATGCCCTGTAGGTCTACCAAATGCCAACTCCAGCCAGCACAGCTAAATCTCAAAGTCAATGATATCTGGAAGGCACCAGGCTCAGGATGACTCTATTAAGAAATAAAGAATGTGAGCAGAAGACATTTTTTTAGACACATTCTTCAAGTGATGGAACAGGACTGACAGGGCCTGTGTATGTGGATGCAGCTTATTCTCACTTGTTTATCATCCTCTGCCTGATAAACATAGCAGCTGGGCTGTTTTTCCCCACATAGTTTGACTGCAGAGAAGCTTTTGCAAAAACCAGCTAAGCTGTTACAGTTACCATCTGAACAGCTGATTTCTTACAAGGGAGAACTGACTGCATCTAAAAATAGGTTGCTTGTGAAGTCATTCTTTACAGTAGGCTTATCTAGTTCTCTAATGTAAGATTGAAATTCTTATATTTTAGCAGAATGAGGATTTTGTACACTAGTTTGATTTTCAGTCAGAAGCTGGGCTTTAACATTGTAGATGTAGTATTTTGTAAGATACTTGAATCAGTATTCCTTTATTTGTAGTTCATCATATTAAATGAATCTTTCCTTTTCTCATGCCCAGCCATTGTCTTTACAAGCTAGTACATTTAAGGTGCAGAAAGCCATTTAACTGCCCTCCTTTTCTATATTCTACAACCATTGACATTTACTAACCAGTTTTCCGGAGTGGAAAGTCATCTCTACCATCATAAGTGCTGAGTAAAGGTAACTTGCAAGAGGCTGGTGTTCCCGGCCTTCCTATCTGGGGAGGGGAACTCTGGTCCAATGAGGTATGATGAGTCCCCCTGCACAAACCAGAAAAACATGTTCAGGCTATCAAGATTTAGATCAACATGGCTTAATGAGTACACTAATCAGCATGCACGTAGTCCTGGCTTACTAATTGCCTCATTTAGCAAACTTTCAAAGCTACAATAGTGTAAAAAAACCCTTCCTTTGAGACCAATCCTTGCATTTATGACAGTTGGAGTGTCTCACTGTCACACAATACTATTCGTGTGCTTTGCAACAAGCAGAGATAATTAATGGAGAGTGTGGAAGTAAAATTTTTAAATTGGTAAGGAATGAAGGAAAAAAGAAGATTGGAGGTAAGATCATAGTACTGTATATCTTCTCTATTTCCCCTTTAGGATGGTGAATGATCACTGATTTTGTATAGTAATACAGATCTTCAGCCCAAGACTTAACTGGTTATTTGCTCAATATCAATACCATTTCATGAAGCAACATACACTACCCATCTGTCCTTAAGAGCTTAAACCTCTACATCAAACTCAGTCTGCTATCTGTGGCCTTTTCTGTAAAATAGCAATCCAAAGGAAAAACTTTGATAACTACTTGAGAGTAGAAGATGGAAATAAGTAAAGGCATAACTGGGTAGGACTAGAAAGTACTTAGTCATATTTCCAGTAAAGCTGCTGGTTTCCTTGAGAAATGGATTTGTCCAGATGCCATACAAATTAGGACAAATATGTACTATTGTTGTGAACAGAAAAAGAAGTAAAAAGTGTCTCACACTTCCAGTTCCCTGACAATTCATCATCCAAAAATAGAATCTGCTTTTGCATGCACACACACAAAAAATACACAAGCTGGCATATTGGTGATGGAAATGTGAAAATGCTGTTTTGAGCAAGATGAATGAATTACCTCCTACCATAATACAATTATTTAAATGTAATTATTTGCTGAAGAAGAACCCAAGAAACAGTTAAATTTAGAGAAAATGGAGTTCCTGACAGTAAAGTCATATTCCTGGTTTTCCTATTGCTGGCCTTGCAGGAGCAATTATCAGTTGCATACCGGCTGTACAGACCTTGCATATTTGTGATTGCAGTATTTGTTCCAGTGCTGAAACCCAACTCTACTCGCAGCCTGTCCCAAACCAGACTTAGATGAAAATCCTAGAACAGGGTTTCTCAACCTTGGCAACTTTAAGATGTGTGGACTTCAGCTCACTGAATTCCCCAGCCAGCATGCTGGCTAGAGAATTCTGGGAGTTGAAGTCCATACACCTTAAAAGTTGCCATGGGTGAGAAACCATATCCTAGAGACAAAGCAAAGACTTACCAGCATTTGGGATGCTGAGTGGGGGAATGATTCAAGCTACCCACTGTAGTTGGCTCTTTTGACTTGCTGAGAAGGAATTCTTGAAGTTTCAGCTTCACTTCAGTGCTTGCAATAGCACCTTTAAAAATTATAGAAAAACACTGGTAGAGAACATTAAAGACAAGTTGAGATGTATCTCCCTTCCCTAACCTGGTTCCATGCAGATGTGACCTTCAATTCTCACAAGTATGCCAGTGAAATGTGTTCAGCAACACTACCCTTCTCATCTCACAACCTGTTTTTAAACTCCCTTCCACATCAATCAAGCTTATAAAAGGGAAAAAACCACTTCCCCCTAAGCACTCTGGGAAGAATTTTTATCATATCATCTTTCACAAATTCCTGAAAAATTCCATTATAAAGCTACATTTTATTGTATTTTTTATCATTCTTTATACATTCATTATGAGGTGGAGGATACAACATCAATTGAAGAGCCAAGCCAGACACAGTATTGCATCCAAAACTGCCCCAAAGTTTATCCTCTTTAAGTCTGTTATACAATCCCAAATCAGGGATATGTCCCTTGAAGTCTGCTATTGAGATCACTCAATTGAGCCCATCTCCACGTTGCTGTTGACACAGATAATTGTTGGTAAGATGTAAAGAGCCCAGTCATGCTGGAGAAATGCAGAACACATGGTAAATCTCTCCATCTAGAGTGGAAAAGAATTTATGCATGTTTATGAGTGTATAGAAGTGCATCTATGTACTGCCTATGTGCAAGGTTGACTATGTGTAAAGCCATGGGTACTCAACTCACCATAAATTGCCACAGTTAACCTTCAAAGGGAAAAAAGATTGCTCATCTTTGTTCTAAAAATAACTCCCAAAGATTGAAGATTTGTGAAGAAAAATTAATTTGCAAAGATTCTCCATTTAAATACTGTTTTTAAAACTCTACAATTTGAAGAGACGTGCAGTGGCAAAGAAGTCTAACCTTGGCTTGAAAGCCAAGTTCAACGATTTATTTATACCTTTATGTTGCTAAGATACTTGTGAGGGCAATTTTAATTATTTGAGTGGGTTTAGGTCCATGAGGATTGTTTTGAAACAAACAATTGTTTGTTTGTTCTCTGTATGATGTTTTAGGAATAGGAGAATGTAATCCTCCAACTCTCTCTAGTTTCTTCTTCAAGACCTTGGAATATAAATGGGCTATCATTCCAATAAATGCAGTGCAATGCAATTAAAACTTATTACTTTCTTTGCTCTTCTCCTTGTTGCGTAAGATGAGTAACTGCTGTTCCAGGCGCTGTTTCTCCAATTCTTCTTGCTGCTGTTGTTCTCGTTTATGCTGTTGCTCTAGTTCTTGTTGACGCTTTGCTGCCAACATCACCTGCTGTTGCTACAAAAAGGGAGAGGGAGAGAGTCAATCACCACCAAAGGCAATTGTGTGTGTACTTGAGCTTATATCGTGTATGAATGTCACATATAAAATCCAGACATACATTTATGGGTCACTGTATGTCATTTTTCAGATACAGACTTCAACTTCAATATCAAAGCTGGAAAAAGTGAATTAAATTGTCTCCACCCATCAGAAACTTTTATCTTCCACTAATTGTTACTTGATAAAACTTCTGAGTCACAGGCAAAGTTATAACAAAGTTTCTTTCTAAGAGATTTTAGCCATCTGGAAGTCTCCACTAAGGAAGCAATCATGGAAATCCTATTCCCATGTATAAAACTTTTCCATTACTCAATCATCTGAGGGCTTGCCTCCTGCTTCTCTAGCATCTGAAATACAATGGAAGATTATGCAAAAAAAATAATAGCAGTAGTAGCACTAATGCTCTGAAATGTCCTTCAAGAGGCAGTCCATATTTGCTTTTACATTACCTTTTCAGAGCATATTTGCATTTTGTAGTAATTCAGATTTCTCTTGATCTTATTGGCTAAGGGTTTCTTTCTTTGTGTTGTTCTTACCTAATATTTTATGGCCTGTCAGATGTTACAACTTTTTTTACAGGATTTATGCTTCTTTCTTATTTCTGTGATTGGCTCCCTTGGTAGGCAAAAAGTCAAGCTTGGGTTCTGTATACCCATGTTGTCCACTATCTAAATTTTTCATTTCTGTATTTATGTAAACCATTTCTACCAAAGCCCATATCCTTCCTCTTTCCTTTCTCTAAGCTGTTCTTTCCTAGTCTGGATAAAACCTCTTGTTGTCACTGTTTAATTGGTATTACTGTGAACACATAAAAATAAATTTTGGTTTGATAAATGCAGACACCAAAAGCATTCTAAAATCATTACATTAAAAGTCAGAAACTTGAATTAGATAATAAAGTAACAATATTTTTTCCCCAAACTTCCATTTATTTTACAAGCAGCTACACTAGGGGTGATGGAATTAGGAGTGAAATCACAAGCATCACCCCTGAAGACTATTTGCCATACTAGGTTCCATTATCTGCACTGATACCTTCAGAAGAAAATTGCAGAAAATACAAACAGGACAGAAAATAAGCGATAAATAAATAGGCATATAATAAGGACAAGAGTGGAACATTAGAAATCAAGGAAGAATAGGATTAATATAGAGGCAAATCTTAACAAGGCAAATCTTTAATAGGGTAGGGAGGAATTGGAGCTCAAAAACTTTAAAAAATATAGGGAAGAAAAGGATAAATAAAACTAACATAATAGTAAGCAAGTTAAATAAATAACAAGGTAGAAAAACGAGCACAAAAAGGAAGAAAAAAGGATAGGAAAAAAAACCAGGCATAATTACCTAGAACAGAGAAGGTAGAAACAAGGCTAACAGCAAAGCACATCCATCAACCAAAAAAGAGGGATTTTCAAACAACGAATTCATGGAACAGGTGACTGATACTATTGTGGTATGCAATACATGTTCCATGTATGTGCTTATGCCTAAAGAACACCCAAATTATAGATGTATTAAATGTAAACCATGCGGACTACTAGAGGAAAAAGTAAGGGATCTAGAGGCAACTCTAGCCAAACTCCTACCTATGGAAGAAAGCTATACCCAAACCGAACCAAATAATGAACAAATCACTCCCAGAGGATTTGACCCTGCTGATAAACCCTTGAAGGAAGACAAATGGAGGTATGTCACACATAGAAGGAAACACAATAATCAAAGAAAGAAGCAGCATACATCTAACAAACCCCTACTGCCCAATCTAACCCAACCAGAAGCAGCCCCATTAAAACTGAGCAATCGATTTCTCCCCCTAGATCAGGGGTGTCAAACTCGCAACATCACGTGACATGTTGCGACGTATCACGACTTTTTTGCCATTGCCGGCAATGGGGTGAGCGCGGTTTCGCTATGATGCATCCGGCCCACGGGCTGGCAGTTTGACAACCCTGCCCTAGATGGAAATATGCAGACCCACAACCTCCCCCTCAAAGAAAACATGCAGACACCTAGCAAAGAAACAACACCAAATATCCCTAAAAAAGTCACATCAACAAACACACCTGAGATAAACAGAAAAGCACCTTAGACTGCAACCCCCCAAAAATGAAGGCGGGTGTTGGTAATAGGAGATTCTATCCTCAAAGGAACAGAATCAGCCATCTGCAGACTGGACATACAATCCAGGGAGGTATGTTGTCTCCCTGGAGCAAAAATCAAAGATGTGGCCCAGAACCTAACCAAAATAATTAGGCCCACAGATTACTACCCTTTCCTCCTCCTTCACATTGGGACGAATGACAGAACTAAAAACCTGAGTACAATAGTGAGAGATTACAAACAACTAGGCAATAAAGTTAAGGAGCTAGGAGCACAAGTACTGTTCTCATCAGTACTCCCAACGAAAGGCCAACCCCCATTGAGGGGAAAAAGAATTCTAGAAATAAACCACTGGCTAAAGGCTTGGTGTCGCCAGGCATAAAAGTCCTAAATGTTTATATACAAATGTTCAAAGCTTGGGGAACAAAGAGGGTGAACTAGAAGCAATAGTACATGAGGGTAGGTATGACATAGTTGCCATTACAGAAACCTGGTGGGACGAAACCCATGACTGGAATGTACGGGTTGGTGGAGACAATTTTTTCAAAAGAAACAGATCTACAAAAAGAGGAGGTGGAGTTGCACTATATGTAAGAGAACATTACACATCTACAGAAATGCACATGATCAAAGATAAAATCCCTCCAGAATTTATATGGGTCAATATAAAAGGAAAAAAAGTGACATTGCCATAGGTGTATATTACAGGCCACCCAACCAATCAGAAGAAATAGATGAACTCTTTGCCAACCAGTTAACAAACGTATGTAGGAAGCATACCACAGTAGTAATGGGAGACTTCAACTACCAGATATCAGCCGGGAGACAAACTCTGCAGCGAGTGGGAGATCAAACAAGATTCCTAACCTACCTAGCTGAGAACTTTGTCATACAAAAGGTAGGGGAGGGAACTAGAAGCAAGGCTATATTGGACCTAATTCTTACTAATAGAGAAGAAGTGATAGAGCGAATTGAAGTTGCTGGAACCTTGGGTGAAAGTGACCATGTCATACTGGAATTCAACACAAGCAATAGAAAATAATCCAACCAGTGTCTTAAATTTTAAAAGAGCTGATTTTAACAAACTCAGAGAGAACCTAGGAAAGATTCCATGGATGAAAATCCTACAGGGGAAAACAACTCAAGAAGCGTGGGAAACTCGATCATAAAAGCCCAGTCCAGCACAATACCACTGAAAAAGAAAAACAAGAAAGTCAAGAAGAAACTAGCATGGCTGCACAAAGATCTCTCTAACAAACGGAAAGACAAAAAGGACAAGTACAAAAAATGGAAAGAGGGACACATAACTAAGGTTGATTATCAGCAGACAGCCAGAACGTGCAAAGATGAAGTCAGGAAAGCAAAGGCTCAGAAAGAACAAAGACTTGCAACAGAAATGAAGGATAATAAAAAAAGTTTCTTTCAACATATTAACAACAAGAAAAAAGTCAAGGAAACAGTAGGTCCACTAAAGAGAGAAGATGGCAAGGAAGTAACAGGAAGTAGGGAGAAAGCAGAGCTGCTTAACTCATTCTTTGCATCAGTCTTCACACAAAAAGAAATTATAGCCCAACATACCAAAAAAACTACTGTAAAAGACAAACAAGAAATAAAAATTAAAATTAGCAAGAAAATGGTAAGAGAACACCTATTCGACCTTGATGAATATAAATCACCGGAACCCGACAGATTACATCCCAGAGTTCTGAAGGAGCTGGCAGATGTTATCTCAGAACCATTGGACCATATCTTTCAAAAATCCTGGAGCACCGGGGAGGTACCTGAGGATTGGAAAAGGGCTGATGTGTCTCCCATCTTCAAGAAAGGGAAAAAAAACAGACCCAGGAAACTACAGACCAATCAGTATAACATCAATACCTGGAAAGATCCTGGAAAAGATTTTGGTCACCACAATGTAAAAAACAAGGTTGAGACTCTAGAAAGAGTACAGAGAAGAGCAACAAAGATGATTTGGGGACTGGAGGCTAAAACATATAAGGAATGGTTGCTGGAATTGGGTATGTCTAGTTTAATGAAGAGAAGGACGAGGGGTGACATGATAGCAGTGTTCCAATATATCAGGGGCTGCCACAAAGAAGAGGGAGTCAAGCTATTCTCCAAAGAACCTGAAGGCAGGACAAGAAGCAACGGATGGAAACTAACCAAAGAGAGAAGCAACCTAGAACTAAGGAGAAATTTCCTGACAGTTAGAACAATTAATCAGTGGAACAACCTGCCTCCAGAAGCTGTGAATGCTCCAACACTGGAAGTTTTTAAGAAGAGACCGGACAGCCATTTGTCTGAAATGGTATAGGGTTTCCTGCCTGAGCAGGGGGTTGGACTAGATGACCTCCAAGGTACCTTCCAACTACTACTACTACTACTACTACTACTACTAGTATTATTATTATTATTATTATTATTATTATTATTATTATTATTATTATTATTATTATTATTATTATTATTATTATTATTATTACACGGGTTTGTTAAAAACAGATCATGCCAAACCAATCTTATTTCATTCTTTGATAAAGTGACTAAACTAGTAGACCAGCGAAATGCTGGTTCATTAAGGCATTCAACAAAGTAGACCACAATCTACTGCTTGGTAAGCTAGAAAAATGTGGAATAGACAACATCACCCCCAGATGGATTTGTAGCTGGCTGACAAATCATACTCAACAAGTAGTCCTCAATGGGTACTACATCCACATGGAGAGAAGTAAGCAGTGGGGTACCACAAGGCTCTGTCTTATGCCCAGTACTCTTCAATATCTTCATCAATGACTTAGATGAGGGAATTGAAGGGGAACTCATCAAATTTTCAGATGACACTAAACTGGCAGGAACAGCCAACACCCCAGAAGACAAGCTCAGGATTCAAAAAGATATTGACAAACTTGAACAATGGGCCCTATACAACAAAATGAATTTTAATGGGGAGAAAAGCAAAGTTTTACATTTAGGCAGGAAAAATCAAAGGTATAAGTACAGATTAGGCGAGACCTGGCTCAAAAACAGTAACTGTGAGAGGGACCTTGGAGTCCTAGTGGATGATCACTTAAATATGAGCCAGCAGTGTGCAGCAGCAGCCAAAAAAGCTAATATAATCCTGGGCTGTATAAACAGAGGCATAGAATCAAGATCACACGAAGTATTAGTAACGCTTTATAAAACCCTAGTAAGACCACACCTGGAATACTGCAACCAATTTTGGTCACCATACTACAAAAAAGATGTTGAGACTTTGGAAAAAGTTCAGAAAAGAGCAACTAAGATAATCCAAGGCCTGGAGAGTAAAACGTATGAAGAACGGCTGCAGGACTTGGGTTTGGCTAGTCTAAAGAAAAGAAGAAATAGGGGTGACATGATAGCAGTGTTCCAGTATTTGAGGGGCTGCCACAAAGAAGAGGGGGTCAAATTATTCTCCAAAGCACCAAAGGGCAGGACAAGAAACAATGGTTGGAAACTAATCAAAGAGAGAAGCAACCTGGAATTAAGGAGAAACTTCCTAACAGTGAGGACAATTAACCAGTGGAACAGCTTGCCTTCAGAAATCATGGGTGCTCTATCACTGGAGGTTTTTAAGAAGAGGCTAGACAGTCACTTATCTGAAATGGTATAGGTTCTCCTCCTTGAGCAGGGGGCTAGGCTAAAAGACCTCCAAGGTCCCTTCCAGCTCTATTCTACTGATGTTTGTAGGGGGATACGGTGTAGAGTGATATCGGCAAATAAAAGTATCTAACCATGGCTTCTAAAGATATGTAGGGTGTGGCCTGGATTGTACTTAGGTGGGAGACTACAAGCAAATTCCAGGGTTTCAGGCTGAACTAGTAAGTTATTGTGAGCTGGCCAGAGCTGCTTAAGATGGGCGGCCATATGAATCTTATAAATAAATATTGTCAAGCTACGAACCCTACAGTGTTTAGGACCGCTACATGGTTCTAACTTGCCAACAGTGTGGGAGGGAGAGAGGGGAGGATTTTGAATCCACAGGTGTCCTTATCATTGTGAGAGCCGGAGCTGTTGAAGAGTTGTTTTGGCAAACTAAAGTTTCTTCTCATAATAATTACTGAACGATGTATTGGACAATGTGACCCAAACCTGTCAGAGAGGGGAGGGAAAGTTCCATCCTTTTAATTAACTGCTTCCCACCATTTCCTCAGAGCTAGCTTTCCTTTAACCCTGTCGGTTTGTATCTTCTCAATAAAGTATACATTAGAGAACGCAATGGCTCTGGTGTTTTGCTTTGGTTGGGATTTTCAGCCGGAGGTTGACAAATAGAAAGTTGAAAAAAAATCCAAAGGCAGCAATGGCAAACCACTTCCATATCTTGCCAAAAAACCTGCATGGATGTGTTGTAAAGTCACTAGAAGTTGAGCTCAACCCAAGGGAGACTTGATTTTATGATGCAAACAAAGAGCCCTCATCCCACCTCTGGTTCTTATCCCCAACAACTACTATTTCTGAAAATAGAAAAGGTGGGGAGACAATCCTGTTGAAAACGTCCAGGTTTGTGAAAGAAGCTGGTGTGCATAATTCAAAGTTTAAAATGTATCACTGTGAATGAGGAGTATAAGACTATGCATTCAACTAAAAAAATGTTTAAGCAAAACCGAAAACTAAATGAAAAGTCAAATATGGAAGTTTGGGATAATGGCTAAAGCTGCTGTCAATGCTGCTAACATCGGATGTTCTTGCTTTGACAACATATGGAGATGCATCCATTTTCCTTTACTTTAAGTTTTACTTTTAGAGTTAGAATTAGATGATACTGGGGGGGAGGAGGAGGAATGTGCATGGGAGATTAGTTAGACAAAACAATACTGTATAATGGTGAGAACCAAGGCTGTTTGTAATAAGAGATGATAAGACATGGCGGGATGAAGAACTGGGTGGAAAGCCAGCATTTCAAACTAATTGTAGAATGTGATTTATGACTGTTAGTCAGAGGAGGGAATTGTGCTTTGATACTATGTGCTGAGGGGAGGGGAAGCCAGATTTTGGCTTGGACTATGTACGTGCCAATGTGTTGCTACTCGAATAAAGATTCTTTAAGGTAAACAATGCCTCGAAGTTCTTTGAAGAGTTTCATATGTCGGAACCATAACATTAAGCCAAAATCTCCAACTTTCCTAACTATCTAGGGGTCCCGAGCCCCAGTCGCTGTCCCTAGCATTGAGGGGATAAGCTGACGAAGACTCGAGGAAGATTTTGTCATGGAGAGGGAGAAATTGCCTGAAGCCAGCACCCTGGCAGCAGCTGCTACCCCGGGGGGGGGGGGAACGACAGCCAGCGCGCCGGTAGAGAAAGAGCTTTTGCAGGCCTCCCAACTGGGGGCGAAACCCAAGCAGCTAGGACAGCTAATCTGGTCGTCAGATTGGGTCCGGCCCAGCGGAGACTCCAGACGCTTCGAGCCGGCCTTGCCATCCTTAAAGGCCTCAAAGGCGGACGAGACTGGACTACCACGAAAGGATTCCCGCATATCGCACTCCCCAGACCGGGGGAGAGCTACCAGATTGTCTGCCACTGAGGACTCGGGTGAGTGGAAATATCTGTCCGCAGCTTGCAGTCAGTCAGTGGAGAAATTGGTAGAGAAGTTTGAAGGGCTAGAAATGAGAAGTTTGGAGCAACCTTCCCATTCCCCACATGCCAGCGATCAGGACATTCAACTCCTACCGAGAGGAGCCACCAGCCCCTCCTTCGCAGAGCAGGCAGCTTTTCTGCTCCAGAAGCCCCGCCACAGCCTCCAGTCCCACGGGGAGAGACAGCCCCAGTCACCGCCCCTCCAGAAGCCCCAACTGATGCCAACGAGATGAGGGCCCGGCCCGCCACTGGGACAGCAAATCCCCAGACCGATGTGCATATCGATTACCCAGTATGGGTCCCCTGCAGCAATGGGGAGTATGGCAGCCCCCGCAGGTGGGAGATAAAAAATCTCTGAGTTTGCAGCAAATAATAGAGGCCCTGCAACAACTTGGGGTGGCGCCGAGGCCAGAAGACCAGCAACCAATGGGGGGACGACTACAGCAAGGGGATTGGTCACCACCCCCGAACGTACAGCAACAGCAGGGGGGATGGCAACAGCCCCCACCCAGGCAGCAACCTTTCGGAGACCTACGGCGACTTAGAATGCCCCAACTGCAGGCACTGCTAGCACAGCAGGGGGGGTGGCCACAGCCCCCAAATATGCAACACCTGAGAATGCAGCAGCAGCCAGGGTGGGGTAGGCAGCAACTGGGGGTGCAACAGCCACAGTGGGGAGCCCAACAGCCATTGAATCAGCAACCAGGGTGGGGCCAGCAGCAACTGGGGGTGCAACAACCACAGCAGAGGGCCCAGCAGCCATTGTACCAACAGCCAAGGTGGGGCCAGCAGCAACCGGGGGCACAACTAGGTGGGCCCAGCAGCCGATGATTGCTCCACCTTTTAGAGCAACCTTCGATGGGGACCCAGAAAAGCTGATTTTCTTCCTCGGCCAAGTGCGCTCTCATTTGAACCTCTGTGGCCATCTCTACCCGGACCCAGCCGCTATGGTTGATGTAATTGCCTCCAACTTAGAGGGAGAGGCATCCGAGTGGCTGAATAATTTATATATAATTATATATATAATTTATATACTGATCTAAACACTGGCTGATAGCATCTACAGGTACTACAGTTTATAAAACACAGCAAAAATGTTCACATCAGAAAAAATTACTGATCACTGGACTCAACATTATGTACAAAATTTGTTCAGACATAATAACACTGAATTGTTACTACTGAATCTGCTCTCTCATCTTCTGACAAGTCTATAATTAGTTGTAACTCATTTATTCAATTCACACATACATCAAGTGATAACGTAGCTTGTTGAGTTATGGTTCAGCATGATGTAACTCATTGTTTATTGCTTAGTCTAATATATGAACCCAGCCAGTTTCAATCAGAATAGAGCTGGAAGGGGCTTCCGGTTTGACATCGCAGCGGACGGGCGCAGGAAGACGGGGCTCCATCTTTCGTGTTCGATTTTGCCCCGCTGGGGACCCTGGAAAGGGTCGAAAGTCACCCCGTAGAGGCGACAAGCAAAGAGGGGACCCTCGTTGATCGTGGGAGGGTGGCGGCCCTTCCGTTTGATCAGAGGAAGCCCCCCAAACCGGCAGGGGAAAGACTGGCTACATTCGTGTAGCCAGTCAGAAGCTCCTGACAACGGAAGACAATAAGCACTAACAAGCAACTTTTCAGCAACGTGGATGAAACTGGGTGAGACCCTATCCTCTCTTTATGACTCTAAGACTTCTTCCTGGAAAAATTGCCCAAAGCACCCTCCCCGATGAGAGAGGGAAGGGGAATTTCCACCCCATTCCCTCAGGAAAAGAAAAGCGGCAAACTAATTACTTGGGGGAAACAGAAAATTACAAGATTAATTTGGAATTAATACACATATATGGCTTTGAAATTTGGGGACTAAAAGTGCTTTTGAGACTTTTTTTAAAAAAAAAGATTTGAAAAGCTTGTAATATAAGCTTGGATTTAAAAAGCTGGAAAATGGCGCTAATGACATCTAGTGGCGAATTATGGCACTACAATTTGTTTTTTTTAACAATATTTTATTAGGTTTTATAAAGGTAAGGGAAAAAGGGGATCGATATAGGTAGTGGGATTTAGGATGGGGTTCAGGGATGGGGTTGGGGTGGGGGTAGGTACAACAATGGGATTGCCCCCAATCACATTCCAAGCTTTAGCAAACAAACTATCGTCCGGATACAGATATTCAGTGGGAATAGTTAATATAATAATAAGTAGCTGTAGTCAACAAAAATAGCAATAGTTGTAGAGCATGTCGATTAATCCATAAACATCAATCATCTTAATAAATTTCACAATCATTTCTCGCTAACTCATTTTGCTAACCATTGATAAAAGTTTTCCCATGTTTTAAAATAAACTGAGTCTTCTTTCTCTTTAATCTCTAGGGTTAGTCTATCCATTTCTGCACATTCTAGAATTTTCCTAATTATCATCTCATCAGATGGTACATTTTCATTTTTCCAATATTGGGCAAATGCTATTCTCGCAGCTGTCAATATATATAATATTAAATACTTATTCTCTTTCCCATAGTTAGGTCCTACTATTCCTAACAAAAACAATTCTGGCTTAAATTCTATCTGTATTTTAGTCATCTTTTCCAGCCATATATGAATCTTAGACCAAAATTTCTTTGCACTAGGACATACCCACCAGATATGGTAATAAGTACCTGGCTTTTGTTTACATTTCCAACAATTATTCGAAACATTTTTAAACATTTTCGCTAGCCTTACTGGTGTCATGTGCCATCTATAAAACATTTTATATAAGTTTTCTTTATATGAAGCTGCTTTAGTCAGTTTAATATTTCTATCCCATAACTTTTGCCAATCTTCTAAATCTATAGAATATCCAAAGTTTTTTGCCCAAACTATCATTGTCTCTTTTACTTGTTCTTCTTCCATCTTCCAACTTAGCAGAAATCTATAAAGTTTCTTAATCAAATTTTCATCTGTTTTTAACAATATTTGGTCAAATTCTATCTGTTCTTTATAAAATCCCATTGTCTTGAGATCTTTCTCATATCTTGTTTTGATTTGTAGGTAGGGCCACCATGATAAGTCAATACCTTGTTGTTGTAGATCTTGCCTGTCTTTAAGTTTTCCGTCCTTGTCCAAAATGTCTTTATAAGTAACGAGTTTGTCGTAATTAATTAAATTTGGGTAAGCAAAAGCTTCCATTGTTGAAAGCCACTCTGGAATTTTAATATAAATTTTTTGTTTTATTCTCTCCCATTCTAAAAGCAGTACATTCCTTATAGCATGGTTTTGAAAATATCTGTGTATTTTATTTTTCCCATACCACAGAAAGGCATGCCAACCCAGTTGTAGGTCATGCCCCTCTAGGTATAGAAGTCTTTTATTTCTCAATGTTATCCATTCTTTGATCCATGGTAGGATGGCTGCTTGATAATAAAGTCTCCAATCCAGGAGTCCAAATCCTCCACTATCTTTAGCTTCTTGTAACATTTTAACTTTAATTTGTGCTTTTTTCCCTTGCCATATAAATCTTAATATTGTTGAATTTAAATCATCAAAGAATATCTTTGCCAGTTTTACAGGAATTGTTTGGAATAAAAAGAGTAGTTTCGGTAGGACACTCATCTTCACTGTCGCTATTCTTCCTAGCAGTGATAGTTGGAGGTTTTTCCACTTTTCCAAGTCTAGTTTTATTTGTTTCAACAATCTTTCGTAATTATCTTCTTTTAATGTTGTACATCTTGATGTTAAGTAAATGCCTAGATATTTCACTTTTTTGACTATTTGCAGATTTGTCTTTTTTGTAAGATAGGTTTTCTATTTGTCTGTTAGGTTTTTCGTTAATACCTTAGTCTTTTCTCTGTTTATTTTCAAACCAGCCACTTCTCCGAATTTTTCTATTTTCTGCAACAATTTAGTAGTTGTTTCTAGTGGCTCCTCCAAGATAAAAACCAAATCATCTGCAAAAGCTTATAATTTATATTTTTGGTCTTTTATCTCCAATCCTTTTATTTCCGTGTCCTGCCTGATATTTCTAGCCAATACTTCCAATGTTAGAATGAATAGCAAAGGGGATAGTGGACATCCCTGTCTTGTGCCTTTTTTAATATTGAAGCTTTCTGTATAGTCTCCATTTAAAAGTATCCTGGCTGTTTGTTTATTGTAGATTGCTTGAATTGCATTTATAAAATTGTTGCCGAAATCCATTTCCATCAGCTGCTGGATCATAAATTGCCAATTTAGATTATCAAAAGCTTTTTGCGCATCGAGAAATATCAATGCCATCTGTTTCCCTGGATGATTTTCGTAGTATTCCAAGACGTTAAAGATGATCCTTAAGTTATTTTTTACCTGTCTTTTAGGTAAAAAACCATTTTGGTCTGTATGGATAAATTCAGTCAGATATTTCTTCATTCTTTCTGCCATTATCGAGGCGAAGATTTTATAATCCACATTTAATAATGATATTGGTCTATAATTTTTTATTTGTGTGGGATCAGTGTCTTCTTTGGGTATCAAAGTAATATTAGCTTCCGTCCACGAGTTTGGTATTTTTGTCTCTAAAAAAATTTCATTACACAGTTCCTTCAAAATCGGGCTTAGTAAATCTTGTAATGCTATGTAGAATTCTGCAGGAAGTCCATCTGGGCCCGGAGTCTTGTCTTTTTTTTGCCTTTTTATGGCTTCTGTAATCTCCATCATTGATATTTTCCAGTTTAGTATATTTCGGATGTTCTCCGGGACTTTTGGCAGGTCACTTTCTTTCAAATATGCCTGTAATCCCTCTTTAGAAACCACCTCTGCCTTATAGAGTATCTCGTAATAGGCCTTAATAATCTTTTTCATTGCATCGTTGTGAAAGTGTAGCTCTCCTTTTGAATCTTGTAGTTTATTAATCAGTCTTTTTTCCCTTTCTTTCTTTAGCCTGTATGCTAACCATCTTCCCGGCTTATTGGCATTTTCAAAAAAGTTCTGTTTAGACCATTTAATCTGCTGTGCCATTATCTCCATCTCAGCCAAGTTTAATTTATGTTTTATTATCTCCATTTGTTTCTTAAGAACTTTCTTTTGTGGGTCAATTTGTAGCTCAAGTTCCAATTTTTTGAGTTCTTCTCTCAAGTTTAACTGTAGTTGTTTCTTTTCTTTATTCTTTTTAGCAGTATAGGTTATGGCCAAGCCTCTAAAATATGCTTTGGCCGTATCCCACACATTTTGGAGGGAGGTTTCTTCTTTCTTATTTATTTTGAAGAAAAATTCCATTTCCCTTATCGCTAATTGTAAAAATTCTTTCTCTTTCAGTATAGATTTATTCAGAGACCATCTTAATTTTTTCTTAGTGCCTTTCCAGATCATTTTTATTGGGTTATGGTCTGCCCAAACATTGGTTTCTATCTTGATCTCTTGTATTATCGTTTTCAAGTCATAGGATGTCCATATCATATCAATTCTAGACCATGATTTATGCCTATTTGAGTAAAATGTATATTGTGATTTTTCTGGATTCATCTCTCTCCATATACCTTGAATGGACAATCTTTCATTTTAAAAAAGGCCTTGGGTAAAGTATTTCCCCCTTTTCTCCCTTGTTTATGGCTTTTATAGTCCCGAGTTGGGTCTGCTATTGCATTGAAGTCTCCCAATATGCAAACATTTTGGTAGTTTAAGTCCACTATTTTATTATGTAGTTGATAATAAAATTGCTCTTGCTTATCATTAGGTGCATATATTTCAACCATCAATATCTGTTTTTGGTCGACCATAATTTCCACCATTAATATTCTCCCCTCTTCATCTGCATAGACTTGTTTAAGATTCATCTTTTCTATTATATAGAGTGTTATGGTTCCGAAGGAAGAGGCTTTTCAAAGAAACTTGAGGCATTATTTTCCTTTAAGAATCGTTTTAATGGCAACATAGCTTCGGCACATACATGAACGAAGCCAAAATCTGAACCCTCCTACTTCATCCCACAGTATCTGAGCACATTCCCCTCCCTCATTTGACAGTCATTAATCACATTCTCCAATTAGTTTAAAGTGTGAACTTTCCCTCCCGTTCCATAACGCGCTATATTTTATCTCCTCGTATTTCATCCAGCTTTGAAGATGCTCTGCTGAAATATTGTTATGGCTACCTAGTTCCCAAGCACATTCCTTCACTCCCCCCTTCCATACTATCTAATAGTGGCTCTAAGTAATACACAGGTTAAATAGTAAATGTCTGCATCCACATATAATGTCAGGCAAAAACATTCGATGTTAGCAGCATTGACATCCGGCCCCCCTTACAAAAAAGACAGATCCTGTAATGTAAACAAAAGTATATGTTAATGATTAGGTTTAGGTTTGTTGGGGTGTTTCGCATGAAATCTCTTGACGAGTCTGTCAGCTTTCACCTCACTTGATTTCACCCAGGTGGCTTCAGATAACGGGTACCCCTTCCATTGTACTAAGTATTGCAATTTGCCTTTAAAAATTCTAGAATCAAGAATAAGTTTCATTTCATAATGGGTCTGCCCTGCAACTACGAGGATCCCAGGTGCTTTCTTCGGGGGAGGTCTTAAAGTGGAGCCCCGATAAGGTTTTAACAAGCTACTATGGAAGACAGGGTGAATTTTACCCCAAAGTCTAGGGAGTTTCAGTTTTACAGTGACCGGATTGATGACCTTTACGATAGGAAAAGGCCCTAAGAATTTCGGTCCTAACTTCTTGCTGGGTAATTTAAGGCGTAAATATTTGGTCGACAGATAAACCTTTTCCCCAACTTGGAACGTTCTTTGGGGAGCCCTCTTTTTGTCAGCTTGCTTTTTATAGGTTTCAAAAGTCTTTTTTAAAGCAGATTTTGTGTTTCTCCAAACTTCCTCCCATCCCCTCACCCATTGGTCAAGTGTCTGGGAAGCGGTATATTCAGGTATTGGACCGAACTCTTTGCCTGTGGCTACTCTGAAAGGTGTGTAGCCGATGCTGCTGTGCACAGAATTGTTGTACGCCACCTCTGCAAAAGGGAGGAGGTCAGTCCAGCTTCTCTGTTGATAGGATACGTAGCATCTGAAATATTGCTCCACCATTTTGTTAGCGGATTCTGCAGCTCCATTGGTGGCCGGATGAAAAGCAGATGATAAGCCTTGAGATGATCCAATTAATTTAAGAAAACTTCTCCAAAACTTTGCTGTGAACTGCACCCCCCTGTCTGAGATTATTCGCCTAGGGGCGCCGTGCAGTCGGTAGATATGTTTCAGGAACAATTTAGTCAGTCGTTGGGCGGATGGGAGCCCTTTGCAGGCGATGAAATGAGCCTACTTCGAAAACAGGTCTATTACAGTCCAGATGACAGTATTTCCTCTACTCTCAGGTAGGTCTACGATAAAGTCCATAGCTATTTCTTCCCAGGGTTGGGAAGGGTCTGCCACTGGCTGCAGTAGCCCAGGGGTTTTCCCTGGGATTCTTTTCATTGTGGCACATACGGTACAACTCTTCACATAGTTTTCCACATCCTGTTTCAGCCCCGGCCACCAAAATTGCCGGCGGGTGAGATGTAGAGTTTTTAGGTATCCAAAGTGTCCAGCCTGTTTTACATCATGGCTGTGTTTGAGAGCATTAAGATGGAGGAATTCGGGCAAATACAGTCCCCCCCCCCCTTGTAAGCCAAACCATCCCGGCACGTCAAGGTGGTTTGATTATCTTTGAACCATTGGTCGTTGATGAGCTCTTGTTTTATTTTCTTTGCTCCAGGGTCATCCAGATTAGGGACCCTGCGAGGTGTGATTTGTGCAACAGGCTGTGGATTAGAGATAATCGCTTCATTAACTTCTTCACGTTTGCTTTTGTATTGGGGCAATCTAGATAGCGCATCAGCTAGGAAACTTTTTCCCCCTGGAATGTACTTTAGATTAAAGTTGAAGCGCTTAAAGTACTGTGCCCACCGTACTTCCTTTGGGGACAATTTGCGGGGAGTTTTCAGTGCCTCTAGGTTTTTGTGATCTGTCCAGACTTCAAATGGCACCTTGCTCCCCTCTAGGTAGTGTCGCCAGTTTAACAGCCCCCATCTAATTGCGAAGGCCTCCTTCTCCCATATTGCCCATCTCCCTTCACTTTCCGTAAATTTTTTGGAGGTATAGGCGCAGGGTTGCAGGACTCCATTCTTATTCTTTTGAAGTAATACAGCTCCAACTGCCACATCGCTGGTGTCGGCTTGTATTACAAAGGGTTCCCCTGGGCAGGGGTGCTTTAGGACCAGTTAAGCAGCAAATAGTCTCTTTAAATTCTCAAAAGCTGTTTGACAGCTCATAGTCCATGCTAGTGGTTGGCCCGGTCGCGGCTTCCCTCCTTTTTTTCCTGTTTTGAGTAAATCTGTAAGGGGTAGGGCAATCATGGCAAAAGAGGGGATGAATTGACGGTAGAAGTTGGCAAAACCTAGAAAGCTCTGGAGCTGTTTGCGGGTTTTTCGGGGCTGCCATTCAATTACAGTTTTCACCTTGGCTGGATCCATCTCAATGCCCTCGTTGGAAATTCTGTAGCTAAGGTAATCTAATCGGGTCTGGTGAAATTCACATTTTGACAATTTGGCATAAAGCTTGGCATTCAGTAGTTTCTTTAACACTTCTCTCACCAGCTTTATGTGATCCGTCATATTCGTGCTGTATATAAGGATATCGTCAAGGTACACCAGAACCCCTTTGTACAAGTGATCATGTAGGACCTCATTAATCAACTGCATGAATACGGCTGGGCCCCCCTGTAATCCAAATGGCATGATCTTGAATTGATAGCTCCCCATGGGGCAGTTGAAGGCAGTCTTCCACTCGTCTCCCTCCTTTATTCTCACTCACTCACTTATGCCTCTCTTAGGTCTAACTTAGTGAAGACACTCCCCTTAGCCAGATGAGTTAATAAGTCCTGTAGGAGGGGGAGGGGGTATTTGTTTTGCACACTTACAGCGTTGAGACCCTTATAGTCTACGCAGAGACGAAGAGACCCATCTTTCTTTTCTTTAAATAACACGGGGGCTCCCATGGTAGATTTGGCCCGTTCAATGAACCCCCTCTTTAGGTTTTTATTTACGTATTCCTGCATCTCTTCCATTTCGAGGGGGGACATAGCGTACATTCTCGGGCGTGGGAGTTTGGCTCCTGGCACCAGTTCGATAGAACAGTCATTGGGCCTGTGACATCGCATTCATTTTCACTAAATGCCTCTGCTAAGTCATTGGGAATGAGTGATTCGTCTGGTGACGGTGAGGCATTCAAAACAAATATAACCCCCCCCAAGCACATCCTAGATCTGACCAACCATTGCCTATCCAACACATACTTCATCTACAACGGACAAAAATACAAACAAATAGAAGGAGCACCCATGGGATCACCCCTCTCACCTGTCATTGCAAACCTCTACATGGAACACTTTGAAACCCAAGCTCTAGAAAAATCTGATCACAAACCCAAACTCTGGCTCAGATACGTAGACAATACCTTCATAATCTGGCCACATGGGAAAGAAAAACTAGACAACTTCCTCACACACCTCAACAGCCTACACCCCAAAATACAGTTCACCATGGAAACAGAAGCTAACAAGCAACTTCCCTTCCTGGATGTCTTAGTCTACAAGAAATCCAATGGCTCCCTAGGACACACCATCTACCAGAAGAAAACACACACAAACCGCTATCTGCACGCACTCTCACACCACCACCCAGCACAGATCAACTCCGTAGCCAAGACACTCATCTCGAGAACAAAACGCTCAGCTGACGAACAACACCTAAAAACCGAACTACACACTCTCACTAACGTACTAACATCCAACGGATTCCAAAGAAATAAGATTACCAACCTAATCCAAAAAGAAACCCCCACTAAAATCCAAGACAGAGAACAAGAAAACGGCAAAGCCCTCCTCCCATACATAAAAGGCACCACAGACAGAATCAGCAAGATCCTCCACAAACACAACATCAAGACAGCATTCTGCACAAACCGAAAAATATCCACCATCCTAAGAAACCCCAAAAACAAAATTGAGTTAGAAAATCGAGGAGTATATGAAATCCCATGCACCGCCTGCCCCACCACATACATCGGACAAACCAACAGAAGAATAAGTGCATGCATTGAAGAACACAAGAACTCAGTCAGAAAAGAGGAACCAACTTCTTCCCTGGTCCAACACCTTAAAGCCACAGGACATAAAATTGACTTTAAAAATACCAGAACTATCGCCAAAACTGAACACTTTAACAACAGAATAATCAGAGAAGCCATCGAGATAGAAAAACGCCCACACAGCATGAATAAACGAGATGATACCTCCCGCCTACCAGCCATTTGGAAACCCACCCTTATTGACAAACGAGTCCCTAACACAAAGAATGACACTAGACCCACACTCACAAAAACCACACAGGATGTCACCACCACACATCCACGCAAAACCCAAACCCACACTGATGATGAGGCACGACCACAAACCAGAAACCAGACCACAGCTGCATCATTAGCCATTTCAAACCCCTCCAATCCATACATGAAGCAAACTGACACCCACCTTGATGATATGGCACGACCACGAACGCGAAGCCAAACAACAGAAATGCAGCTCTCCATCTCAAATCCCGCTGCAACTCAGACTAATCCGAGCACAACAAAGCCCCCACTCAAACAGAACACACCCCCATCCAATCAGAGCACAGCCAACCCCCCATCCAATCAGAGCACAGCCAAGCCCCTAACCAATCAGAACACACCTCCACCCAATCAGAACACAGCCAAGCTCCCACCCAATCAGTTCATACCCCCACTGGCAGTTAAAAGGAAGAAACAGCTGCAATCACACATTGCTCCTAGAAGCACGAGGCCAAAGAGACACCAGCCTGAAGATGACGAATGAGACTTCGTCGAAACGTCGCCAAGACACTTCCAATTTTACACGGGAGAAAACCCGAATTACCAAAGACCTACATACAAACACCCGTGAAAACCTCAGAAAACAAATATATATATATATATATTCTTAATTATGCTAAAAATCCGAATCCCAGGTAAACACATGTTATAAAGCAAATAAATAAAAACAACCAGACAAACAACCCCCAGGAACCCACATACAAGGAGACACTGGGGCGGTGAGTAAAAGAACGGAGGAAGCCTACCCCATAGGTCCTCCAGACGCACACACCCCGATCCATACAAAACAGGGGGAGCAAGACAACGAACAGGAAGGACCAGACAGCCAATCTCGTGACACACACACAGACGAAAGAGGGGCAGCGGAGGCTGGGAAGAGAAGGGGAACAGCAAAGATACGCCCTGCTAAAAACCAGATAGGGACACGACCGCGCTCAGCGACGAAGGAAACAACGAACAATGTGTGCAGACCGCGAGACGACTATTTCCTGCGCCCCCGCACACGCGCTGAAGAAACTACACGCTCCACGGGTAGCTCAGGGACATGGAGACAGACTAATACGAACGGGACCATGGGGATGGGAGGGGGAGGAGACAAACAAGAACGATTTGACACCCGATCCCCCGGCACGAAACGGGAGGAGCAGGAGCGATCGGACACTCGACCCCCTAACACCAACATACATGCCCTAAGAACAACGGCAACTGGAGGAGAGAGGATACCTGTGGAAACGGCCCCTTTAACATTGGTGCGCCCGACGCCGAGGAGCGGACCGATGACTAGGTCGAGAGCCCGGGCGCAGAAACAGCCAGTTATATAAGAACGGACTCCCAAATTTTACGTTATATGCTCTGATGATGTCGGCAGTGTGGCCGACGAAAGCTCAGCTTTGTAAACTAAACAATCTTTGTTTTAAGATTTTTATCCCGGTGATCGTTTTTATTTATTTGCTTTATGATATATATATTATTTGCTTTATATATATATATATATATATATATATATATATATATATATATATATATATATATATATATATATATATATATATATATATATAAGGAAGATATCCAATTTATAATCCACCAACTTCTGCTCAAAGACAGAGAAAAAGAAAAAAGAAGAAAAAAAAGAAAAAGGTTCCTTGATATTCAGTTCTTCGTAGCAAGATGTTTATAATCCAAGGCAAAAGATGACTCCAAATATCATATATCTGGGATAAATAGTCTGTGCTGTACAGCCAGGCTAAGGCAGAGAGAAGAAAAAAGAAAAAAGCCTCCTTCAGCCGGCTTCAAGGTCAGATAAGGATGTCTGGGCATACAGCCAAGTGTCTGGGCGTAGAGCCAAGTTTCTAATCTGAATAATCACCAGACAAAGGGAGAGAAAAAAAAGAAAAAGTTTTCACTGTAGCCGCCAGGGATACAATGTATCCGTTCTCAGCACTTAAGTAAAAAAAAAAGAAGGCAGTCCAGAATGGAGGAAAAAAAAAACATGTTTGTAAAGTTTTGAAAGTAGGCAATAGAATTGCAATGGCTTTTCCAAGTTAAAACAAAAAAAAAGTATCTTTAAAAGGGCAAGCTTCCCAAATTTCTGTTAAAAACTTAAACAGTTTTACTGTGTTGAGAGTTTATTTTACAAAATGCAAAGTAGCTTAAACCGCCGCTTATATACAGGAGGGGGGAGAAAAAAGGAACTCCACCCCCTCCCTAAAGGCTTCGCGCTCAGACTAAAGACAGGGTATTTGAAAAAAATCCACCTTCACCAGGAAAGAAGAGCATATTCTCACCCGGCTCAGTTGCTTGCTATCAATCTGCGCTGCTTCTCCGTCTCCGACGATCAGCTGTTAATGGCGGATTGCATGAATGCAGTCTGCCTTTCTTCCGCTGGTTCCAGGGGCTGCTTTGGCTTCAACGGGCCGGCACACTCCGGGGCGGCATTCGGCCCAAACGGGCCCACCATCAGAAGAAAATCGGACCCGGGGAACGGAGCGTTTCCCCCCGGGTCTAACCTCAGCGACGTCACCGGAAATCCTCGGCACTACAACTTGTTATGCCTAAAGGAAACTTGGCTTGAAGCCCAGATTTAGATAAGACTCTTGCTGACCTTGGGAACTTTCAGTTTTGAAGACTGCAGCTGGGAAAAGGGAAAAAAAACTTTTGGGCTGCTTATCGGTGTGGCAGAGACGATGAACTACTTTGAAACCAGCCTGCCTGAACTACAAATATAAATATTAACTGACTTTCAGAGCTGAGTTGTGGAACTATTTCCCTGCAGGAGAAACACACAACATTGCTTGAGATGATGGAATATTTTGGATTATAAATATTTGATTGATGAACAATTTTTATTATAAAGACCACCTACAAAAAATGAAATGGAAGTCCCATACTCAGTTTTAAATGGTAAAAAACCATCTCTAACACCTGTCCCCAAAGTCTTCAGTTTGATATACCACCAAGAAAATATGGATGAAGATCAGAAAGAAATTCTCTCCATGTTGAAATCAATACAAGAGACTATTGCTTTAGCTCGTGATGAGACTAGAAATAACACAAAGGAGATAAAAGAACAATTTTCTAATCTAAATTTTCAAACCCAGAACATGACTACAAAGAAGGAACTAGCAACCCAGAAAATAGAAGGAAAACTTGAGGAAGCAGATCCAAAGATGGAGGACCTAAATGAAGGAACTAACCGACAGATTCAGACAACTGAAGAACTAGAAGATGGAGCGATAATATCGGAAATGGAAAAGACATCTTACCAATCAAGAATTCAGAACACATTTGAGGAAAAGGAAGAAGGACTGATTGAATGGAAGATAGAGCTGTTAGGAGAACTGTGGGGAATTGGAGAAGGGGGGAGGCTGTTTAATGAATATCAATGGGTTCGTTCTTCCAAAAATACTTTAACCAAATGGTCTTATTCCAAACAATATACACAAAAACAGAGGAAAAATTACTTGATGATTCAAATGCATTGACTTGGAAAGTTAGTTGGCAAAGGAAGAAAGCTAGAGTAAGACTGAAGAAAATAGAGGTTTTGATTCATTAGATGGGATATTATATTATTAACTAGACGTTTGAATATGGTGGAGAATAGATAATTGCTAGAAATAGAAGTATTATCATAACTACAAAGATAAGATTTGCATTAGATTTTGGTATGAGAAGGGAAACAGGGAAACGGTAAGAAGTTTGAATAAGGGAAGCTTTTGGTTACCCAAATATAACTTACTTTGAAATTTTAAACAATAAGAGACATTTTGAACACTGAGGGGAAATTATTATTTTTTAAAAAGTGAAAATAGGATACTGATTGAACATATGGATATTAAGTGCAAATGCAATTAAGATATGTTTTGGTTAGAAAAGTTATCTAAAACTGACATTATTGATATTATGAGAAAAATGTAACAAAGATGTTGATATTCAATTGTATATTTATTAATAACAATAAGAATTGTATTTGCCTAGTGTGGGAAAACAGGTACTACAGGAAGAAGAGAGGAAACATTAGATGGTGTAATATTGGATCTAGATTGAAGAAGTTAATAATTAATTATTTGACTGTAAAACTAGAAAATTAATAAAATATTTATATATATAAAAAAAGAATAGAGGTGGAAGGGACCTTGGAGGTCTTCTAGTCCAACTCCCTGCTCAAGCAGGAGACCCTATACCAGGGGTGTCAAACTCAATTTCATTGAGGGCCACATCAGCATTATGGTTGCCCTCAAAGGGCCAGTTGCATGTAAGACTGATGACTCACAGCAGCCAGGTGGGTGTGGCTGGGTGGGCATGGCCAGCTCAACGCTGCTCACTGGGCGCGGCTGACTCGGGACGGCTAGGTCAGGATGGAACAAGTCGCACTGGCTAACTCGACATGGGGACAACTCGGTGCCCCACAAGCTCCTTGCCTCCCCAAACTGCTGGCAGCCAAGCGCATGCGCACATATACACTGCATTAAAGTTTGGGGACTTTTATCCACAGAGGAAAGAGAGGGCCTTCTCCCCAAGCCCAGGCATGATTGACAGTTTGCTAGCTCAGATGTGGATAAAAGTCTCCAAGCTTGGAATAGTGAGCACGCCAAAGGAGACGTTCTTTTTTTTTAATAATATTTTATTAATTTTCCAGTTTTACATTTAAATATTTAAAAAGCAACGTGGTGACTGGGTTACAATAGTTCAATAACAAAATCTTAGTGCAAATCTCAGGTTACAACATCAAATATTTCTTCTCTTTTTCCCTTAACATTTACTGTCTCATATTCAGGTTAGTACATTTCTAATTATATCAACTCAATAAGAACATTATTATTACATTTATCAATAATTTTTTAGCTTATACATATCTTAATTACATTCAATCTTCATAAATAATCCATATCCTGTTATTGATTTTTACTCAATTTTTAATTTCTTATCAATATTCCAATTTAACCTTTGATATTTATAATTTTCAGACTTTGGGTAACCAAAATTTCCCTTATCTCACTTCATAACAAACTATAATATCCAAAATACATGTCATGGTTCCGACTAATGAAACACTTCAAAGAACTTCCAGGCATTGTTTATCCTAAATAGTCTTTATTTTGTGTAACACAGTGTCGGCACGGCATGGATGGATGCCAAGATCTGAATTTCCCTTCCTTGCACATAACATTCCAGCCTATTCCCCTCCCCTATTTTGCAGTCATAAATCACGTTTTCCAATCAGCCCGAAGGGCAAAGGTTCACTTCCGTTCTGTAGCCTGCGCATTCCTTATCTTTCTCCTCCCCTCCCAGCATCATCTAAATTAACTCTAAAAATACCAGACAGTTCTGCATATTTTGTCAAAGCAATAATATCCAATATTAGCAGCGTTGACATCCGGCCCCCCTTAAAAAAAGGATAGGTCCTGTATGTAAACAAAAGCATATGTCAGGGATTATCTCTTGGTTTGTTGGGGTTTTTCTCATGAAACATTTTGATGAGTTGGTCAGCCTTCACATCGCTAGATTTCACCCAAATAGCTTCGGACAGCGAGTACACCTTCCATTGTACTAGGTACTGCAATTTCCCTTTAAAAATTCTAGAGTCAAGAATATGTTTCACTTCATAGTGAGTCTGACCCACTACCACGAGGGGCCCGGGTGTCTTCTTAGGGGGACGTCTTAAAGTGGAGCCCCGACAAGGTTTTAACAAGCTGCAATGGAAGACAGGGTGAATCCTCCCTAAAAGCCTAGGGAGTTTCAATTCTACTGTGACAGGGTTGATGACCCTTACGATGGGGAAAGGCCCCAAGAATTTTGGTCCCAATTTCTTGCTGGGCAATTTGAGGCGTAAATATTTAGTTGACAGATAAACCTTTTCCCCAACTTGGAATGTTCTTTGGGGAGCCCTCTTTTTATCAGCCTGCTTTTTATAGGTCTCGGAAGACTTTTTTAACGCAGTTTTCGTGTTTCTCTAAACTTCTTCCCACCCCCTCACCCATTGATCAAGTGTCTGGGAGGCGGAGGGCACCTGAGGGTATTCAGGTATTGGGCTGAACTCTTTTCCTGTGGCTACTCTGAAAGGCGTGTAGCCGGTACTGCTGTGAACAGAATTATTGTACGCCACCTCTGCAAAAGGGAGGTCAGTCCAGTTTGTCTGTTGGTAGGAAACGTAGCATCTGAGATATTGCTCCACCATTTTGTTAGCGGATTCTGCAGCCCCATTGGTGGCTGGATGAAAAGTAGATGATAAGCCTTGAGATGATCCAATTAATTTAAGAAAACTCCTCCAAAACCTCGCTGTGAACTGCACCCCCGTCCGAAATTATTTGCTTAGGGGTGCCATGCAGCCGGTAGATATGTTTCAGGAACAATTTAGTCAGTCGTTGGGCAGATGGGAGTCCTTTGCAGGCGATGATATGAGCCTGCTTTGAGAACAGGTCTATCACAGTCCAGATGACAGTATTTCCTGTACTTTCAGGTAAGTCTACTATAAAGTCCATAGCTATTTCTTCCCAGGGTTGAGAAGGGTCTGCCACCGGCTGCAGTAACCCAGGGGTTTTCCCTGGGATTCTTTTCATTGTGGCACATACGGTACAACTCTTTACATAGTTTTCCACATCCCGTTTCAGTCCTGGCCACCAAAATTGCCGGCGGATGAGATGTAGAGTTTTCAGATATCCAAAGTGTCCAGCCTGTTTGACATCATGGCTGTGTTTGAGAGCATTAAGACGAGGGCTTCAGGCAAATACAGTCCCCCCCCCTTGTAAGCCAAACCATCCCTGCATATTAGGGAGGTTTGATTATCTTTGAACCATTGATCGGTGAGGAGCTCTTTTTTTATTTTCTTTACCCCAGGGTCATCAGGATTTGGGACCCTGCGAGGCGTGAGCTGAGCGGCAGTTAGTGGATTGGAGATAATTGCCTCATTAACCTCTTCACGTTCGCTTTTGTACTGGGGCAATCTCGATAGCGCATCAGCTAGGAAGTTTTTTCTTCCTGGTATGTACTTTAGAGTGAAGTTGAAATGGTTAAAGTACTGTGCCCACCGTACTTGCTTTGGGGACAATTTACGGGGAGTTTTCAGTGCCTCTAGGTTTTTATGATCTGTCCATACTTCAAATGGCACCTTGCTCCCTTCTAGATAGTGTCGCCAGTGTAACAGTCCCCACCTAATAGCGAAGGCCTCCTTCTCCCAGATTGCCCATCTCCTCTCGCTTTCAGTAAATTTTTTAGAGGTGTAGGCACAGGGTTGTAGAACTCCACTTTTGTTCTTCTGCAGTAATACAGCTCTGACTGCCATGTCGCTGGCATCAGCTTGGATTACAAAGGGTTCCCCTGGGCAGAGGTGCTTTAGGACTGGTTCAGCAGCAAATAGTCTTTTTAAATTCTCAAAAGCTGTTTGACAGCTCATAGTCCATGTAAGTGGCTGGCCCGGTCACAGTTTTCCTCCTCCTTTGCCTGTTTTGAGTAGTTCTGTAAGGGGTAGGGCAATCTCGGCAAAGGAGGGGATGAATTGATGATAGAAGTTGGCAAGACCTAAAAAGCTCTGAAGCTGTTTGCGAGTCTTTGGGGGCTGCCACTCAATTATAGTTCTCACTTTGGCTGGATCCATTTCAATGCCCTCGTTGGAAATTCTGTAGCCAAGATAATCTAATCGGGTCTGGTGAAATTCATATTTTGACAATTTGGCATAAAGCTTGGCATTCAATAATTTCTTTAACACTTCTCTCACCAGCTTTATGTGATCAGTCATATTTGTGCTGTATATCAGGATATCATCAAGATAAACCAGAACCCCTTTGTACAAGTGATCATGTAGGACCTCATTAATCAACTGCATGAATACGGCTGGGGCCCCCTGTAGTCCAAATGGCATGACTTTGAATTGATAGCTCCCCATGGGGCAATTGAAGGCAGTTTTCCACTCGTCTCCCTCCTTTATTCTCACCCGGTAATATGCCTCTCTCAGGTCTAATTTAGTGAAGATGCTCCCCTTAGCCAGGTGGGTTAGTAAGTCCTTCAGGAGGGGAAGGGGGTATTTATTTTCCAAACTCACCGCGTTCAGACCTTTGTAATCCACGCAAAGACGAAGAGAACCATCTTTTTTTTTCTTTGAATAACACAGGGGCTCCCACGGTAGATTTGGCCCATTCAATGAACCCCCTCGCTAGGTTTTTGTTCACATATTGCTGCATCTCCTCCATTTCGAGGGGGGACATAGCGTACATTCTCGGTCGTGGGAGTTTGGCTCCTGGCACCAGTTCGATAGAGCAGTCATTGGGTCTGTGAGGGGGCAGGGCATCGCATTCTTTTTCACTAAATGCCTCCGCTAGGTCCCGGTATTCACTGGGGATGAGTGGTTTGTCTGGTGGTGAGGCAGCCATGTGGGCTTGCTCATTAGGTGGCCTAAAGTGCCCTGCAACGTCGGTTGAATCAGTGGGGGGTTTAGGCCTTATAGGTAGTCTCATAGTTCTCATTCCTTTCTCCCACCAGATAAACGGTTTCCATTTGTCCAACCAGGCTAGCCCTAGGATCACAGCCTCAGTCATTTTTAGAGCCACCAGGAAGCAAATAAACTCCCAGTGCTCACCTATTTCTAGGCGTAGGGGCTCAGTTAATTTCGTGACAAGAATCCCTCCCATCAGGGAGCCATCGACTTGCTCAAACCTCACGGGCTTGGAGAGCAGTTTTGCTCGGATGCCCAATTTCATGGCAAATGGCAAGCTAATGATGCAACAGGAGCATCCAGAATTGATTAGCACGTTTAAGTCTATTTGTGCCCCCGACTTAGGGATTATAAATTTGGCGGGCAGTGAAAAAGGCGGAACGTGTCGACTCACCATCGGGTCGTTCTCTCCTTCATCGTCGCTGTCAAAGGAGGGTAGAGCAGGAGCGGGTCCACCCGGAATCCCGGCGTCTGGGCAACAGGTTCTTGCGTGACCCGGTTGGATTTTTCTCTTGTTAGCCGCTGGGCAGGTTTCCTTCTCGCCGCTGGTTCCGGTCTGCTCTGTAGTTGGGGGTAGGGGACTGGACAGTTTGCTGCTCGATGTCCCTCCTGTCCGCACCGGAAACACTTAATTGGCGGGCCTGCAGGTGGTCTGGGTCTTTCAGCCATCGCAGTAGTTGGAGGTTTTCGTGGGGGTGATTTCTGTTCAGGTTGCTCTGGCTGCTGCTCGGATTCAGGTGGGGGAGGCTTCTTATAGCGGGCGAGCTGAACGTCTAGCTTCACCGCTGCCTGGTACCATTCTTGCAGCTGATCAGGTACTACTCGATAGAAGCAGGCCTGAGAGAGGTGATTGTCTAATCCCTCAATGAAGTGATGGATTAGGGATTGCTCAGGCCATCCCTCTATTCGACCTGCTGTCTTGTGAAACTCTCGCACGTACTCCAGGGCAGGCCTGCCGGCTTGTTTTATTTTGTGGATTTGTTCTCTTGCCTTGAGGCCAATGGATGGGTCCTCAAATCTTTCTCTCAGCCCTAGGAGGAAGCGGTGTGGGTCCTCCAATTCCGGGGCTTGCTCATTGTATAAATTGTTCAGCCATTCGGATGCTTCTCCCTCTAGGCTGGACGCAATCACATCGACCATGGCGCCTGGGTCCGGGTAAAGATAGGCCCAGCAGTTCAAATGAGAGTGCACTTGATTGAGGAAAAAAATCAGCTTCTCTGGGTCCCCATCGAAGGTTGCTCTGAATGGTGGTACAATTATAGGCAGTTGGGGCCCCCACTGTGGCTGTTGATTTATGCCCAGGGGTTGCACGTTCGGGGGCTGTGGCCAATCTCCTTGCTGTGGTCGTTCTCCCACCAGCTGCTGATCTCCTGGCTTCTGCACCACCCCAAGCTGTTGCAAGGCCTCTATTAGCTGTGGCAAGCTCAGAGGTTGCTGACCATTCACCTGAGGGGGTTCCCAAACCTCCCATTGCTGCAGGGACTCCAGGCTGGGGTTCTCTCTCTCTGTGGGGCTGGAGGATCTGGCAGGGGACTCCTGGGGCTGGAGGGCTGTCTAGTCTGCAGACAGGGTTTTCCACTCACCCAGATTCTCAGTGGCAGCTCTCCACCAGTTTGGGGGATGCATTATGCAAGAATCCCTTTGTTGTAGCTCCACCTCATCTGCTTTTGAAGCCTTTGAGGGTGGCAAGGCTGTTTCGAAGCCTCTGGAGTCTCTGCCTGACGACCAGATAAGCTCTCTTAGCTGCTTGGGGTTTTTCTCCAGCTGGGAATTCTGCCAAAGCTCTTCCTCCCCTGGCATCTTGGCTGTCGCTCCCCCCCTGGGGTAGCAGCTGATGCCAGGCTATCTGCTTCAGGCAGTTTACCTTTCTCCATTTTTGAAATCTTCTCCTGAATCTTTGCCAGCTTCTCTCAAACCTAGAGACAGCAGTGGGAGTTCAGGACTCCAGATGCTTTGAAAAGTTTGTAGATCTTGGCATGATGTCATGGTTCCGACTAATGAAACACTTCAAAGAACTTCCAGGCATTGTTTATCCTAAATAGTCTTTATTTTGTGTAACACAGTGTCGGCACGGCATGGATGGATGCCAAGATCTGAATTTCCCTTCCTTGCACATAACATTCCAGCCTATTCCCCTCCCCTATTTTGCAGTCATAAATCACGTTTTCCAATCAGCCCGAAGGGCAAAGGTTCACTTCCGTTCTGTAGCCTGCGCATTCCTTATCTTTCTCCTCCCCTCCCAGCATCATTTAAATTAACTCTAAAAATACCAGACAGTTCTGCATATTTTGTCAAAGCAATAATATCCAATATTAGCAGCGTTGACAATACATATTTTATCTTTTTGAATATAATCTTGTTCTATTTCCTAAAAATTATCTATTTCCCATCATATTAAATCATCTACTTAATAACACAATATCCCCTTTAATAAATCAAAACCATTATATATATTGCCTGGGTTAATCAATAAATCAAACTTATTCATAATATTTAACTTTCTTTTCCCTTTTGAATCTAATTTTTAAATATTAAGCCGATAAAATCCTTATTTTCAACTAGTTTCCAAATATTATAGATCTAATAACCAAAATTCCCCTTATCTCAACATCTCCCTTTAACCCTCTAATTGGCAATATAAAATCTCCTCTAATGAGTCAAAATCCCAGTTTTTTCAACCTTATTCTAGCTTTCTTCCTTTGCCAATTAGGCTTCCATATCAGCATCTTTAAATCATCAAATAGATCTCCCTCCATTCTTACATATATTATTTGAATTGAAGGAGACCATTTGATTGCCCATTTTCTGGAAGGGCTAGCCCATTTATATTCGTTAAATTGTCTCCCTGTTATTCCAGTTCCCCATATTTGCTCTAATATATTTGTCTTCAATTCAATCTGTTCTACTTCTTTCTCAAATTTCTTCTGATTTATATAGAAAGTCATTTCCATTTTCAATGTTGTCACTTCCTTTTCTGGATTTTCCATCAGGTGTATTTGTTGGTCAATTGAGTCCTCTGTCTTCATATTTGGTTTGCGTTGCTTTCAAAGTGCTTGATAGTAGATTTGACTTCGGCTGTCTGCAGCCTAATGACGAGCCATATTGCTATGGCCGGTCTTTTCTCCACCAGTTTGGAGGGCTGCCCTGGATTGAGCGGAAGGGCTGCCGCCCTCCCGTGATCAAGCAGGGGTCCCCTCCTTGCTCGTCGCCCCTACAGGGCAACTTTCGACCCTTTCCAGGGTCCCCCAGTGAAGGAAAATCGGACGTGGAAGACGGAGTCGCCTTCCAAGCAGCCGCAGCAGCCACGTCAGCAAACTGGAAGTCCCAAAGGAGACGTTCTTATCCCAATCTCAGACATCATTGGCGTTTCCCTGTCCGGTGCCCATTCCCGGCAAAGGAGGTGGAGGACGACGCTGCGTGTGGAAGCGCGGAGGAGAGAGTTTGCAGGAAGCAGTTTCCTCCGAGTCCAACTTCTGCCTTGACAGATTTCTGGAGAGCAAGAGGAGGCGGCAGGGGAGGAGCGCTCCCCAGTCCTGCACGAAGGAGGCTGGCCCTTCTCGAAAGGGAATCCCCGTTTCCAATCGTGTGTGGTAGGGATGCTGGCTTGTTGGGGCAGCCTTCCCTCACACAGCTCCCCTGCCACCCCCTCCTCCTCTCCAGAGATCTTTCAAGGCAGAGGTTGGACTCAGAGGAAACTGCTTCCTGCAAACTTTCGCCACATCAGCATTATGGTTGCCGTCAAAGGGCCAGTTGTATGCAAGACTATTGTATCATATTAGTTCAGGAGTGTATTATGTCTAGTATGTGGGCCAAACAGGATTAACATTTCAAATATGAACAAATATTTCAAATAAATCTGCAAAAACAAATTTAAAACAAAGAAAAAACATAAGCTTTTTAGTTCTCTCACTCATGCCGTTTTGTCCGAGCCGGATATTTGGCATCTTTTCTTGGCTACAACTTCATCCATGTTTGGGGTTAAGTTCTGAGCTGTGGAAACTCTCAGGATAGAGTGGAGGTGTGCATCAGTGAGAAGACTTTTGTTCACCCTCATCACATCAGTGTGCTTTTGTTCACCCTCATCACAAAGAAAAGTTGCTCACACAGGTATGTACTACCAAACATGCAGAGCATTTGAGCAGCTTGTAGGTAGAGTCGGGGCATCGTTTCAGGGATGAACCTGGTGAACTACAGAATCATACTTTGCCTTAAGTGTGCTGTTACATTGGAGTTCTATCAGCTCCATCTGGATGTTTACAGGTGCATTCTCCACATCTCCATTTGAAGTGTGCTCAGTTTGTCAGCAAAATGAGCATCTGAGAACACAGCAGTGGAGACTTGGTTTATGATTGTTTGGCAACAGGGAAAATGACTCAAGTTTCCTTGCTGCAGCTGAGTCTCCTACAGTCGCAGCTTAACTTGAAAGGCTTTCACTGCATCATACATGTCCATGATCACATGGTCCCATCCCTGAAGCTGAAGGTTTAGCGCAGTGAGATGCTTAGTTATGTCACACAGAAAAGCTAATTCACACAGCCACTTTTCATCCCGCAGTACTGTGGAGTCTTTTCCTTTACTTTCCATGAACTGAGAGATTTCCTTACGGAACTCGAAAAATCTATTGAACACTTTTTCTCGACTTAGCCATCACACCTCTGTGTGATAGGGCAGATCTCCAAGTTCAGAATGTATTTCCTCAAGAAAAGACTTAAATTGACGGTGATTTAAACCTTTGGCTCTTATAAAGTTAACTGTCTGTGTGTTATGACCCAGGTGGTCAAGGCAACGCAGGCCTCTAAAGAGTTCTTTATTTCTCTTAAACAATGTTCCAGCCAATGGCCCTCCAACAACTGGTAAGCCTCCACCCTCATGCTACCCTGAAGGCAGCCACCCTCAGTCCCCCAAACAACAGAGCAAAGCAAGGTCTGAGATTTGGCGCGTAAAGGATTACATCAAAAAGTCAATTCAAAACTCCTCCCCCCAGTGTCCAACCGTCCGGTTGAAATCCAGCCAATCCACAGGTGCCACAGTGTTATGAGAAGCCGGAGATTTAGCGGGCTTTTCAAGGTCTCTCCTGGTTTCGTTTCTCAACGGTCCCAAGCTCCGTTGTCTGGAGATAAGGCAGATGTTTTCAGGTCACATTCCTCTGGCCCAGAGGGAGGGCATCTCACACAGAGTAGAACAAAGCAAATAATATTCCCCCTGCAGGCACCCTCCCCCAATAGTATGGCAAGCCCCGAAAATACATAGGCAGAAGCAAGAGAGGGAAAAAGGGAAGGATTAAAGGCAAATACAATTGAGGGGCTCTGACATTCGCCCCCCCCAATAGAAAGACAAATCCACCTGATAAATAAAAAAGGAAGGGGAAAAAGAACACAAAAAGAAACACATTAATCAGGTTTATCTGGATAGCATGCATGAAAGTGTTTGAGCAATCTAGGGGCCCTAACATGTTTCTTATAAACCCACTCATTCTGTGAAGCAGGCAGGTCTTTCCAGGCCACTAAATACTGTGTGGACCCGTGATGTTTGCGAGAATCTAAAATATCCTTAATTTCAAAGTGTTGCTTGCCCTCAATCATAATAGGTTGAGCAGCCGGAGCGGTCACAGGTTGTAATTTGGAGGTGACCTCAGGTTTAATAAGCTACAATGCAAAACTGGGTGGATTTGTCTCAAACTCTTAGGGAGTTCCAGCTCCACTGTAACAGGACTGATAATGTGTTTAATAGGAAACAGACCAATACATTTTGGCCTCAGCTTCTTTAATGGCTGCAATGATTGTAGGAATCTAATGGAGAGATAAACTTTATCTCCAACATGGAAAGGTTTAGGTTCCATTCTTTTCTTTATATATAAAGGGTTCAAGAGTTGTAAGGCTGATGGTTGCATATATACTGCAAGGTTCCACGGTGGGGATTGCCAATTATTAGCATTTGTGGATGATCTTTGCTTCATTGCAAAGGATCTGGCACAGGTGAAGGAATTTGCTAATCAATTGGAGAAAAAGTTTGATTTGAAAAGTCTGGGTGAAATACAAAACTATCTTGGTGTAGAGATACAAAAAACTGAGAAAGGTGGCTACGTTCTCAGTCAAAGAAGGAAAATTGAACAACTGTTGGAGAGATACAACATGAAGGATTGTAATTCTGCTCCAACACCTGTGAGCATAGATTTTCACAACACTTTGGGCGAGGACAAAAGTGAAGCCTGTGATCAGGAGATATATCAGTCAGCAATAGGGAGCCTGTTATATCTGTCACAGTGGTCCAGACCAGACATAGCTTGTGCAGTAAGCATCTTAAGTCGCTTTACTGCTGCACCAACGCAGTTGCATTGGATGGGTGTGAAGAGAATTCTCAGGTATTTGAAGGGAACTGTGAATTTGGGTCTTCAAATACAGGTCTCTGAAGAGTTAAAGTTAAAATGTTATTGTCAATGCTGCTAACATTGGATGTTCTTGCTTTGACAAAATATGCAGAGCTGTGTGGTATTTTTAGAGTTAACTTAAATGATGGTGGGAGGGGAGGAGAAAGAATGTGTGTGGGGATTACTTTAGATAAGGAGCCCGCGCTACAGAAACGGAAGGGAACCTTTGCCCTTCAAACTGATTGGAGAACGTGATTTATGACAGCAAATTAAGGGAGGGAAATATGCTAGCAAAATATGTGCTCAGGGGAGGGGAATTCAGATCTTGGCATTCCTCCATGCTGTGCCGACACTTTGTTACATGAATAAAGACTTTTTAGGATAAACAATACCTTGTTCTTGTAAATCTTGTCTGTCTTTCAATTTCCCTTCATTGTCCAAAATATCTTTATAGGTCACAACTTTGTCGTAATTAATTAAATTTGGGTAAGCAAATGCTTCCATTGTTGAAAGCCATCCAAGTATCTTGATATAAATTTTCGCTTTTATTTTTTCCCATTCTAAAAGAAGTGCATTTCTTATAAAGTGGTTTTGAAAGTATCTATGAATTTTGTTCTTCCCATACCACAGAAAGGCATGCCAACCAAGTTGTAGGTCATGCCCCTCTAGGTATAATAGTCTTTTATCTCTGAGAATTATACACTCTTTAAGCCATGTTAATGTAGTTGCTTGGTAGTATAACGTCCAGTCCGGCAGTCCAAATCCTCCACTTTCTTTCACTTCTCATAACATTTTCAGTCTGATTCTAGCTTTTTTTCCTTGCCAAATAAATTTCAATACTGCTGTATTTAGTTCATCAAAAAAGTTTTCCCCCAGTCTTACAGGTATTGTTTGGAATAGAAAAAATATTTTCGGTAAGATATTCATTTTCACTGTTGGTATTCTCCCCAGCATTGAAAGTTGTAAATTTTTCGTAGTTATCCTCTCTAATTGATGAACAACGTGCTGACATAACAATACCCAAATATTTTATTTTAGTGACTACTTGTATTCCTAATTTTTCCCCAAGATTTTCTTTTTGCGTGTTAGTCATATTTTTTGCTATGATCTTTGTTTTATTTCTATTTATTTTCAAGCCTGCCACCTCTCCATATTCCTCCAATAATTCAAAAAGCTTCTGACCTGATTGCACGGGATCTTCCAATATGAATACTAAATCATCGGCATATGCTTGGAGTTTATATTTTTCCTTTTTAATCTCAAGCCCTTTAATTTGCTCTTCTTGCCTTACAGTCCTAGCTAAAATCTCCGATGTGTATATAAACAATAACGGCGAGAGAGGACATCCTTGTCTTGTACCTTTCTGAATATTGAATTTGTTGGTGGCCTCACCGTTTATTATAATCTGGGCATTCTGTTCGGAATATATTGTAGCTATAACATTTAAAAAAATTTCTCCAACATCCATTAATTTCAATTGTTGGATCAAAAATAGCCAATTAACATTATCAAATGCCTTCTGTGTGTCCAAGAATAAGAGTGCCATTTGGCAATCGCTATGTAATTCGTAGTATTCCAATATGTCTAAAATTGTCCTTATATTCCGCTTAGTCTGCCTATTCGGGAGGAAAACATTTTGGTCACTATGTATGAAGTCACTTAAATAATTTTTAAATCTCTGCCATTATTGATGCAAAGAACTTATAATCGACATTTAGTAGGGAGATAGGCCTATAATTTTGTATCTGTGTTCTTTCTACATCTTTTTTTGGTATTAATACTATATTTGCCTCTGACCAAGATTTAGGTATTTTCGCCTCAGTTAAAACGTCATTGAAAACTTCTAATAGGTGTTGATTAAGTACGTTTTGGTGTTCTTTATATAATTCCGCTGGTATTCCATCTGGGCCGGCCGCTTTATTAATTTTTTGTTTACTTATAGCCGTAGTTATTTCAATCATACTTATTTCCTCATTTAACATGATTTTTATTTCCTCTGGTATCTTCAGTGTATCTGTCTTTTCCAAATAGTATATTATCTTTTCTACACTTTGTCCCTCACTCCTCTTATATAAGTTTTCATAATATCTTTGAGCAATTCCCCTTTTAGTTATCTCATCATGTTGAATCTCTCCTTCCTCATCTTGCAAATTAACAATCTGTTGCTTCTCTTTCTGCCTTCTCAGTTTATACGCCAACCATCTTCCAGGTTTATTCGCGTATTCAAAATTATTTTGCTTGGCAGCCTTAAGTTGTTGTGCTAACTTTTCCGAGTCTTCTATACAAAGTTTATGTTTAATTAATTCCATTTTACTTTTCAAACTTTTATTTAGGTCACCCTGATATTGTGTTTCAGCCTGCTTATATTCTTCTTCCAATCTTATCCTGTGTTGTTTTTTTTCCTTATTTCTCTTGGCCATATATGAGATTGCAACTCCCCTCATGTATGCTTTAGCTGTATCCCAAGTATTCTGCAAAGATGTATCCCCATTTTTATCCGTTTGAAAGAAAAAGTGCATTTCTTTCTCCATCTTTTCCTTAAACTCTTTTTCTCTAATAATCACTCTTTGAAGAGTCCATCTTGGCCGGCTCCTTTGCCCTTTCCAGCAAAAACTTATAGGATTATGGTCCGCCCAAAGACTAGGTTCTATATTAATTCCTTGAATTTCCGAATCTAATTTTTTTGAAAGCCATAACATATCAATCCTGGTCCACGAGCTATGTCTATTAGAGTAGTATGTATATTCCCTTTTGTCTATATTTCTTTCCCTCCAAGCATCTTGCAAGTTAAGGTCTGTGCACATCTCAAAAAAAGTTCTGGGAAGTATTTTTTTGTTTCCTTTCCTTGCCTCATTACTTTTATGGTCTTTTGTTCTATCTACTATCGCATTGAAATCTCCAATCATACAAAACCCATCTCCCTCTAAGTCGCTAAGCTTGCTGTGTAGATCCTTAAAAAAAGATACTTGGGCTCCATTTGGTGCGTAAACTACGACAATTATTATATTTTTTTTGTTCAGATTAGCCTCCACTATCAAGATCCTTCCCTCTTTGTCCTTATAGATTTGTTTGGAAGCTATCTCCTGTCTAACATACAATGCAATTCCTCTTTTTTTTTTCTTTCTCATCTAGTGAGGTGTATAGTCTTCCTAATTTAGGTTGCTCTAATAGATACTTTTGATCATTTTTTATATGAACCTCTTGTAATGTAATGACATCCGCATTTAATTTAATAAGTTTACTAAAAACTTTCCGCCGTTTTACTGGTGAATTCAAACCCCTAATATTCGTTGACCATATCCTATACTCCTCTCCCATTATCTTGTTTCTGTCGTGCCTTAGTGCTTCAAGTAATCCTTATTTCCTTCAACTCCTCAAGGCTTCTCCCCTGTTGTCCTAATCCATCTTGTCCTCCTCCCCCTTTTACTTCCTCTATACCCTGCTCTGTCCCTCTTTTATCCATCATTCGTTCACCTTCTCCTTTTTCAACCATCGCATTTCCTTCTCCATGATCTCCCAGCTCTTCCTCTGAGATACAGTATTGTCTATAAAAGTCTTCAGCTTTCTCCAACGTATCCAACCTGAATCTCTTCTCCTGCCAAGTCACGATAATCCCCTCTGGTGTTAGCCATCTGAAGTTCACATTACTTTGGTGCAGCCTAGACGTCAAAAATTGATAGTTCTTTCGTAGGTCTCTCATTCTTTTAGGTATTTGTTTTAGCACTATAATTTGTTTCCCTCTGTACTCCAGCTGTTCATCACGTGTCTTGTATAATATTTCATCTCTAATTGTCTTTTTTATAAATTTCACGTGAACTTCTCTAGGCAGATTATATCTTCTCCCATAATTTGTCTGCACCCTATATGTCTCGTCCATTGCAGCAATCATCTTCTCTTTGTCTATCCCAAGAGCTCCCATCAGTAGGTCTGCCATCTTATCTTGAAGGTCTTCCCCTCTCTCCTCAATGACGTTTTGGAATCTGAGATAATGAGCTGCCTTTTCCACTTCCAGTAGCGTCACCGCTGTCACTAATTCTTTGTTAGCCAAAGTTAAATTTTTATTTATCTCTTCAACCTTCTTCTCCTCATTATCCATTCTTTGTTCTACTTCCAATAGTTTCTGTTCATTTTTTACAATTTGCTGTTGGAAGGCCTCAAATCTTCCATTCATTGCCTGAATCTTCTCTTTCATTTCTCCTGTATCATTCCTTACCCCTTCTAACTCCTTCTTGATTTCCTCATGATTCTTAAACATGGCTTCCTGCATTGCCTGCATCATTACCTGAAGGTCTTTAAATGAGTTAGAACGCTCCTTTTGAAGCATATCATCTAACAATTTCTGACTCATGGGGCTAGAACTTTGTATTGTTTTTTTTTTTCCCCGCCAATCTTAATCAGATTTGGATTACTTGCCATTTTTTGTAAACTTTTCCACAACTTACTGTTCCTCCAAAATAACCACTTTTCACTTCCCTCTTTTTTTCCTTCCACTTTTTGTCACTATCGTGGTCTGTAAATATAACTCTGTCAATATATTTCACGTTCTAGTACCACAGTACCAAATGTTAGTTTTAAGCTTCCCCAATTTTTGTTCTAACTTGTGAGGTTATAATTTAATAGTCCAATATTCCCTTCAGTCTCTCTTAAATTTCCCTTCTCTTGGCAATCTCCTTTCAGAAACTGCCAATCATTGTCCCAATCCAGTTCCTTCTGTCAATCAATCACTGTTCCTTCCTAGAGAAGCCACCTTTCATCAGCCGATCCGCTCCAAGGTCAAAATCAAAACCAAAAAGTCAAAACTCTCAAACAGATCTTCGGCAACAATTAAGATAAAAAAAAAAGTCACTGTCCCTTTAAGAAAAACTCTGAGTCTCGAAAACTTGCCTCCTGGCGTCCTCCTAATGGGGCCTTTTCCGGCCTCTCTTCTTATCACTTTCACTCGCCGCCAGCTCACCGCTACTCCAACATTCTTTTTGCCAGGCTTTCGTTTCTTTGCAACCCCTTTAATTGCGTCTTCCAAGTCTACTCACAAAGGTTTCAGGAAAAACACTCAAGTCAGATCTGATACACCGTCGTTCCGCTGTTTCTTCGCTAGCTCCGTCCAGCTGTCATGTCATTCAGCGGCCATTACTGGTCGCCTTCTTCCCGGTCCGCTCGGTTCTGGGTTTCACCCACTTCCCGACGTCAGTTGCCACCAACGACAGAGCAGCAGGTTGCCCACACCTTCTGCCGCCCCTACGAGGCTTCTCTCGGCTCGAAAGAGCCCCACGAGCCTGGGATAAGCGATTGGAGATGCTGGAGAGATCATTCGCACCTCCGCTCGCTCTGACAGCTGGCTCCGCCCCCCAACCTTTATAGACAAGATAGGGTTATCATATACAAAGATATCCTGTCAGAGGAAGGATATCTAAAGCAAAGGCAAGAGTTGAGACAACAGGGGATTGCTTTGGAATGGTGGTCTTACCTTCAGATACAAGCAAGATACGTGAAAGACAAGAAAGAATGGGGAATTAATAGACAAGATACGGGGCTTGATAAAATATTATTAGGCTCGGAGAAAAAACAAATTAAAAAAATATATAAATATATGTTAGAATATAAATTATTTGAAGAACAAGTTAAAGAACCGATGGTTACCTGGGCAATAGATTTGGGGCACGCTATAAACCTGGACCAATGGCAGCAAATCTGGGGACGTAATTGCAAAATTACATTGGCAACAACTTATAAGGAAAATCTCTATAAGATGCTCTTTAGATGGCACCTGCCACCGGCTAGGCTCGCAAAAATGTATAGTGGCTACTCACCACTTTGTTGGAAGTGTAAAAGAGAAAAGGGTACTTTTTTTCATGTTTGGTGGGCTTGCAAAGAGGTACAGGTTTATTGGCAGAGGGTTTGGAATTGGATAACAGAAATGACGGGTCAAAAAACTCAATATAAACCAGAGATGCTACTACTTGGCATATTAGAAAAAAATATAAACAAAGATGATATGTACCTAATTATTCATGTGATAACGGCGGCAAGAATTTTGTTTGCCCAAAATTGGAAAGCAACTGAAGTGCCTAGTGGAGATGCGTTAATAAGGAAAAATTTGTATTGCACAGAATTGGATAAGATGACTAAAGAATTAAAAAATCAGGAGGAAACAGAATACTATTTAAGCTGGAATAAATTTTACAAATGGAAGGAAAAAAAAGAAGGAAGGTCATTAGAAGGGATGTAAATAGAGAAAGAATATCTGAAATGTATAAAGTATATGTATAATACGGAATGTCTAGACAAAGATGTATGTCAAAGATGATACACTATGTTCAATGTTTTTTAATCTTTTGTTCTTTTTTTTTGTATTCAATAAAAACTACTTTAAAAAAAAAAAAAGAAAGTTGTAAATTTTTCCAGTTTTCCAAGTCCGATTTTATTTGTTTTAGCAATCTTACATAATTGTCTTCTTTTATTGTTGCACATCTTGCTGTTAAATAAATTCCCAAATATTTAACTTTTTTAACTATTTGAAGATTTGTTTCTTTTGCTAGTTGTTTTTTTTGTTTTTCTGTTAGATTTTTAGTTAGCACTTTAGTCTTTTCTCTGTTTATTTTCAACCCTGCCACTTCTCCAAATTCTTCTATTTTCTCCATAAGTTTAGTGCTTGTTTCAAGCGGTTCTTCCAATATGAAAACCAAGTCATCTGCAAATGCTTGTAGTTTATATTTTTCATCTTTTATCTCCAGTCCTTTAATTTCTATATCTTGCCTGATGTTTCTATTCAATACTTCCAGTGTTAGTATAAATAATAATGGAGATAGTGGACATCCCTGTCTTGTGCCTTTTTTAATGTCAAAGTTTTCTGTAAAGTCTCCATTTACAATTATTTTGGCTGTTTGTTTATAATAAATTGTTTTAATTACATTTATAAAGTTTTCTCCAAAATCCATTTCCTCTAGTTGCTGAAACATAAATTGCCAGTTTACGTTGTTGAATGCTTTCTGTGCATTAAGAAATATTAAAGCCATCTGTTTCCCTGGATGAATTTCATAGTACTCTAGAACAGTGATGGCGAACCTTTTAGAGACAGAGTGCCCAAACTGCAACCCAAAACCCATTGCGTGGGCGTGGCCCATTGGGTGGGTGTGGCTGCGGTGGGCGTGGCAGACTGGGTGGTCGTGGCTGGGGTGGGCGTGGCCACCTCGATGTTGCTCGTGGGGAGGGACGCCTGTGGGGGCTGGGCAGGGTTGGGGGAGATCCAGGGGGTCTCTGGTGGGTGGGACGGTGGGCAGGAGGCTCGTCCTGCCGGATGAGGCAAGGCGAGGCAGGGGCCGGGGCGGCTGCTGCCTGACACCATCGGCCCCCGCACACAGCGAGCGCATGGGGGCCAACTGTGTCCATCAGCAGCCACAGCCTGCCGGCCCCTCAGGTTTGGCGTGACATGGCTGTTTGCCGCTGGCCGCGGCCATTTGCTGCCTCGCGCGTCGCACCCAATGCCGCTGCCATGAGGCTGGGGAACAAGCCGGGCGGAGGTAAGGAACCAGTATACTGGTTTCTTACCACCGCCCGGCTTGTTCCATGGCCTCATGGCCGCGGCATTGGGTGCGACGCGCGAGGCAGCAAATGGCCGCGGCATTGGACAGGAGGCGGCAAACGGCCAGTTTTGGCGCGACGTGGCTGGGAGGCTGCGGATAGCCAGCCGGGTAATATATTTCTTCCTTTCCTCCTTTGTTTAGTGCTTTTATAGTCAAAAGTTCCATCTATTATTGCATTGAAGTCTCCCATTATACAAAGATTTCGATAGTCCAATTCTAATTTTTTTTAATATATTTTTTGGTAAAATTGTTCTTTTTTATCGTTTGGTGCATATACTGTTACCATCAGTATCTGTTTTTGATCCATCATTATTTCCACCATTAATATTCTTCCCTCTTTATCTGCATAAATTTGTTTAGGGTTCATCGTTTCTTTAATGTATAGATCTATTCCTCTTTTCTTTTGATGTGCTAATGCAAAGTGAAGTTTACCAATTTTCGGTTGTTCTAACGATTTATAGTGTTGTCTCTTAATATGTGTTTCTATATCCATTTTTAATTTTTGTAGTCATGTGAAAAAAAAATTCCTTTTTGAGGGAGAATTTTACATTCATTGATCCCACTTTCCTTCTCCATCTCATTCAATTATATCTAGGTCTTAGTCTTCTAGTCGATCTTATCTGTCTCTGTTCTCTTTGTCTTGCTCCTTCTTCTATGTATGTGTTTTTAATTTCTTCCTCCTCTCTTGGTTTGACTGCTCCTTCTACTGCCATCTCTTCCTGCTTCTTTGTTTCTCTCGTTTTACCAGATTCAAAATCACCTCCTTCCATAAACGCTCTGTGGTTGTCATAGAATTCCATTGCTTTAAGTGGCGTATCCAGTCTATATCTTTTCGTGTCCCAATAGATTAAAATCCCGTCTGGAATCAGCCATCTGAAATTCACTCCTTTTTCAATTAGTTTTCTAGTTAGAAACTGGTATTCTCTTCGGGATTCTCTTATTCTCCTAGGGATTTTTCTTTGTATTTCAAAGGTTCATCTCTTACTCTTCTCAAAATCTCGTCTCTTATGGATCTTTTGAGAAATCTAACATGTACTTCTCTGGGGACTTTATTTCTTCTAGCATAGTTTGAGTTGACTCTATAGATCTGATCTAATTCTCCTTCCATTTCCTGTTTCCCAATTCCTAATGCGTCTGCCAATAATTCCGTTATCAGGTCTAGTAGGTCCTCTTCCTTATCTTCCATTATATTTTGAAATCTTAAAAAGTATGAGGCCTTTTCCATTTCCATGACAGCTATCGAGTCTCCATTTATTTGCATCAATTTCTGGTTTTCATCTTTTAAGTCTTCTAATTTCTGGTCAACCTCAGTTGATTTATCTTCTATTTTTTGAATTGTTGGTTCTTTGTAACCATCTGTTTGAAATTCTCAAATTGAGAGTCCATGTTATTAATTTTTTGGTTCATTTTATCAAGATCACTTTTCATCTCCTCATGGTTTCTCGTTGTAGCTGCCATGTGAGTAGTAATTGCCTCTTGGATTGCTTGTAGTGTCGCTTGTGTTTCTTTTTGGAAGTTATTAGCCTTTTCTTATTGGAGCATTGTATCAATTGATCTCTGATAAACTGGACTTGCAGAAGCAGAGGAGGGAGCAGAAGTTACTTTTTTTCCAGCTTTAGATAGATTTGGGACACTCATCTTTATCTTCTAATCATACTTCATAATCCACCAAGTAAATCAGAATTTGTAATCCAATAGGCTCCTAACAAATAGGAGAGGTAAATAGTAAAAATAATAAGTAATAAAAAAGAACAAAAGGGAAAAAAGGAAAAAAAATATACCAAAATTTGTAATCCAAAGTGTTCTGCTAGTAGAAGTTTCTTGTTATTCACTCTGTCTCAAAACAGCTTATAAAAATTCCAGGTCAAGCTGTATTTGTAATCCAGGGGAGTCAGATGACTTCAAAACAACTTTTATTTCTAATTGTAATCCATCCTGTAAAGAAGGGCAATCCAAAAAGATTCTTCTCTTTTCCAGCCACAATCTCCAGGACATCAAAAAGTTTAAACTATAAGCCAGGGCTTTTCAACCTTTTCACCCATTGTACCACTTTTAGGATAAGGCAACATCCGAGTACCACCAGTCACCCAGCAAGGTGTCAAAAACTTGACCACCCCCCCAAAAAGGAAAAAAAATGATAAAGTACAGGTAGTCCTCGACTTACAACAATTTGCTTAGTGACAGTTCGAAGTTACAATGGCACTGGAAAAAGTGACTTATGACCATTTTTCACACTTATGACTGTTGCAGCATCCCCAGGGTCATGTGATTTACATTTGGATGCTTGGCAACTGATTCATACTTATGACATTCACAGTGTCCCAGGGTCATGTGATCACCTTTTGCAACTTTTTGACAAGCAAAATCAATGGCGGGGGGTGGGTGGCCAGCTCATCATTCAGGTTGCAGGGTGCCTGTGGGGGGGAATCCGTGGGTCTCTGGTGGAGGGGGGTGGGACTGGGGTGGGTGCCTTCCTTCCCTCCCTCTCTCCCATTGTCCCTTCCTTCCTTCCTTCCCTTCCCTCCCTCTTTGTCCCTTCCTCCTTCCCTCCCTCCCTTCCATTGTCCCTCTCTTCCTCTCATTGTCCTTCCCTCCCTCCCTCCATCACTGAGTTTTAATTTCTTCGATGGTGGTTCCTTTGCTGAATCACTTTCCTTTTGCACTGTAATAATTAAGGTGAGCAGTGTTAAGTCCAATATAAAGGAATGACTAAATCTCTTGATACAGGAACAGTTGCAAAAACTGCATGCCAAGATTCTGGTGCAAGAAATCTCAACCTTTGTGTAAGAACTACAACCCACCATAAAAGACACCCCAAAAGTTGTTACTATTGTGAGTGGGCAGGAGGGAAACCAAACTTTTCAATAGGCATGTTACTGTTTATACTCTGAAGGGCAAATATGCTGCTTGCTAAGTGAAGCCCCAGGATCAGCGGGCTATGTGTGTGTGTGTGTGTGTCTGTGAGAAAGGAAGAGGGAGAATGTATATGAATATGCATATGTATTTGTGCATATATTCATATTTTATAGTGCTATTCCAAGTTCATATTATCCAGATTGCATATTTAAATTTCATCTTGTTGTATATCTGTAGTATGAATAAGCCTTTTAACATATTCTGATTTGATATTATTTTTTAGCCAAAATGTTTGTCTGAAAGTACTTTTTTAACTATCCTGAATTTGTCACTTTAGTTTTGGATATTCTGAGTATTTGAATGCCAATTCTTTTGTTCTGATTAATGACTGCAATAAAGTTAAGATGATGATAATGACAATGCAACTCAGAAGGGTGCAGTAAAGTTGAGAAATATTGAAAAGAATAACACTTTGATTCAACTGATAAAGGAGAGTATTTATAGCTCAGGGTTGACATGAGGGATCCTTGGTGCTCTCTGAGCTTGGTTGTTTTCTTGCAGATGTTTCATTACCCAAATTAGGTAACATCAGCAGTGCTAGTAGGGAATGGGGTTTGCTGTTAAGGTTGCCCTGTCAGTATAGGGAGGAGTGATCTTAGAGGTTTTTTTGTTTCTTTGCAACAAAGCTCAGAGAGTGCTAAGGACCCGTGCCTTTGATTCAAATTGGCAGAAATTTGCTATGAAAAGTAAGGTAATTAAAATTGGGGGGCCAAGGATCTTGATGTTTAACATATTACAACTGACAGGAAGAAATAAGAAACTCTGGAGAAATCAAATAGATCGAGGTTAAGAGAGATTATAACTGCTTGAAAACTGTAGCTAATCAAGGAAATTACAATTAAGCAGATTCAAACAAGGGAGTAGATTGTCCCAAGCAGCAGAGAAACAAACTTCGGAAGACACGGAAAGGCATCAAAAGCTGTTGATAGATAGAAAGCAAGCGGAAAGCAAGCGAGCTGGGCAGGGGCGTGGAATCGCCATTCCTGAGCACACGCCGATTCGCGCCCCTGCCCATCTGGCTCACTTGCAGGGGTCCTGACCGACCTTCACCAGACAGGAGCAGGGAGGGCATAAAAGAGCCCGGAGGAGGCTGCCCTCACGCCGCTTCTCCTTCGCTGGAAGGGGACAGGCTGTGCTGCCGGTGGCCATGGTGACATGCCAAATCTGTCTGTGCACGCGCAGAGGCAGAGGAGAGCTCTGCCCAGCTGACTTGCTTGCGCTTTGCCGGAAAACATGCTGCTTGCTAATTTAGCAGAAGCGCCAGGATCAGCTGATTCGCGCTTCTGCTAAATTAGCAAGCGGCATGTTTTCCGGCAAAGCGCAAGCAAGTCAGCTGGGCAGGAGAGCAGCTACAGCTGAGTCGCGCTTCTGGGCTGCTCTGCAGAAGCGCGACTCAGCTGTAGCTGCGTGCCCCGATCCTGGGCTTGCTCACGCTTTGCCGGAAAACATGCTGCTTGCTAATTTAGCAGAAGCGCCAGGATCAGCGCGGGCTACAGCTGATTCACGCTTCTGCTAAATTAGCAAGCGGCATGTTTTCCGGCAAAGCACGAGCAAGCCCAGGATCGGGGCGCGCAGCTACAGCTGAGTCGCGCTTCTGGGCTGCTCTGCAGAAGCGCGACTCAGCTGTAGCTGCGCGCCCCGATCCTGGGCTTGCTCGCGCTTCGCCAGAAAACATGCTGCTTGCTAATTTAGCAGAAGCGCCAGGATCAGCTGATTCGCGCTTCTGCTAAATTAGCAAGCAGCATGTTTTCCGGCAAAGCGCAAGCAAGTGAGCTGGGCAGGAGAGCAGCTACAGCTGAGTCGCGCTTCTGGGCTGCTCTGCAGAAGCGCGACTCAGCTGTAGCTGCGTGCCCCGATCCTGGGCTTGCTTGCGCTTCGCCGGAAAACATGTTGCTTGCTAATTTAGCAGAAGCGCCAGGATCAGCGCGGGCTACAGCTGATTCGCGCTTCTGCTAAATTAGCAAGCGGCATGTTTTCCGGCAAAGCACGAGTAAGCCCAGGATCGGGGCGCGCAGCTACAGCTGAGTCGCGCTTCTGGGCTGCTCTGCAGAAGTGCGACTCAGCTGTAGCTGCGCGCCCCGATCCTGGGCTTGCTCGCGCTTTGCCAGAAAACATGCTGCTTGCTAATTTAGCAGAAGCGCCAGGATCAGCGCAGGCTACAGCTGATTCGCGCTTCTGCTAAATTAGCAAGCGGCATGTTTTCCGGCAAAACGCGAGCAAGTGAGCTGGGCAGGAGCGCGGAATCAGCGTTTCTGAGCACAAACCGATTGGCGCCCTTGCCCTCTCGCTCGCTTGCCAGCGCCCACAATCTGCCCGGCCTCCCCTCTGCCTGCTTTGCACAGCTCCTCCTCGGCCCCCGCGCCCGCCATTAACCCTCCCGCCACCATGCAGGGTAAGATTGGCGCCCCCACCCCTGCCCAGATGCCCTCGCCTCCCCCAAGCATTTTTTTACTCACCTGCTTTCAGCTGCACGCCCTTTCTCCTTTTGCTTCTCTGCCTTCGCCACGTGCTTGTGGGTAAAAAAGAAAAAGTTCCATGAGACTTTCTAACTTCTCGCGAGAAGTTAGAAAGGCTCATGGAACTTTTTTTTTTGGTCTCACAAACACACTGCGAAGGCAGAGAAGGACAGGAGAAAGGGCGTGCAGCTGAAAGCAGGTGAGTAAAAAAACGCTTGGGGGAGGTGAGGGCATCTGGGCGGAGGCGGGGGAGGGGGGCAGGCAATGCATCACGCAGCTCCGGCGGAATCTCCCCTGAAGACTGCGTGAGGCTGCCTGCCAGCCCCAAGGCCACCGCCAATCAGCTGGAGCTGCGCGCTTTGATCCTGGGCTCTCAGTAGGACCCAGGCAATGTGCAGTTCCAGCTGACTTGGCCACAGGCCTCTGCGGCGCTGCTGCCGCTTCACCTCTTCCACTTTTACACTTTTAAAAAAAAAAAAAAAATCAAAAATATTTTTTTAAATATTTTTTTTACATTTTTTTTTTACATTTTTTTTCAACCCGTCCTACGCGTACCACCAGCCATGTGCTCGCGTACCACTAGTGGTACGCGTACCACCGGTTGAAAAGCCCTGCTATAAGCTGTGTCTGGGCATCTAGCCAAGTTCTAGGGCTCCAGTCATAACAGCTTGATAAGGTTAAAAATGCAAGGCTAAATGTAGTTCTTAGTTTTGCCACTAGATGTCATTAGATGTCCATTCCCACCAAACTTTAAAAAGTTTAGAAAGTTAAAATCCAATGGTTTCCAAACAAGGAATAAAAAAAAAAATTTATAAATGCAAAAATTTCCCAAAATATCCTTCTTCTGTCCCTCAATTATCTCCACAATGTTATTATAAGTCAGTTTTAATTTCCCCCAAAGCTTAAACCGCCGCTTATAGTTCAGGAGGGAGGGGTAGAAACCCCCCCTCCCTAGAGCTTGGGGATTTCTTGCTTTTGGGAGCTCTTTCCGGAACCGGTATTTTTCAGTTGTAGAGAGGTAAGGAAAATAGTCTCACCCAGATCAGCTGTTTTGCTTTCCGCTTGTTTGTGTTCGTTGTCTCCGACGATCAGCGGCTTCTGGCTGGCCACATGGGTGCGGTCAGCCTTTCTTCCTGCCGGTCCTGAGGGCTTCTTTGGATCAAGCGGGTCAGCTACCGCTGGCCCACGATCTGCAAAGCTTCGCCCTTTGGCCAGTCGCCTCTACGGGGTGACTTTCGGTCCTATTGGACCCCCCAGCGGGTAGAAATCGGGAGTGGGGAACGGAGCCTCGTTCCCCTGCGCCCGTGTTGCTGCGATGTCACTGGAAACTCTTTTCTTCTTTTCTTGTTAGCCTGTGGTTTATAAGCTTCCCTAGCCTCATCCAGGGCTTTTCTAACTGCTGGCCAGATCTTCTGCAATTGGTGAACCCACTCTTTTAGGGAAGGAGTGGCGGGTTCGGTGACAGGCAATTCAGGCATAGGAAGGAAACTCTGGCCATTTGCCACTTGGAAAGGAGTGAACCCAGTGCTGGAGTGTACTGCATTGTTGTAAGCCACTTCAGAAAACGGCAGCAGATCAGTCCAATTGTCCTGCTGATAATTAATAAAACAATGGAGATATTGTTCCAGGAAAGAGTTCGTTCGTTCTGTCCCTCCATTCGTTTGAGGATGATGACTAGATCAGGGCTTTTCAACCTTTTTACCGATTGTACCACTTTTAGGATATGGCAATATTCGAGTACCACCTAGCAAGGTGTCAAAAACTTGGTGACAAAAAAAAAACCTGTTCAAAGTTGCAATTGCACTGAAATGACTTATGACCATTTTTCACACTTATGACCATTGCAGCAACAGGGTCATGTGATTTATATTTGGATGCATGGCAACTGATTCATATTTATGATGGTCACAGTGTCCCAGGGTCATGTGATCCCCTTCTGCAACCTTTTGACAAGCAAAGTCAATGGCAGAGCTGCTGGTGGCCAACTGCTAAGGCGGGACTTCCTTCCCTCCCTCCCTTCCCTGCCTCCCCTTTTTCTCATTCCCATCTCCTTATGAAGGAAGAATTTGAACCCCCCCATATTTTCCCTCTTCCATATATTGATCAAACAAGGAAAGGCCTCCAGAGACAGAAAAGACAAGCTGCTGAGTGAACTAGCTTAAAAAGGCACTTCCCCTTTAAGAATTAGCTACTGGCTAGAAAGGAAAGTAAGGAGCCCAGCTGGCACTTAAGGAAGAAAAAAAAATGTAAGTACTGGCTGTGGGCTAAGGCAGCCTCCCCAAATGGTTCCATTCATAAGTAAAATCTGCAGCTCCAGAGGACTCTCTCACTGTAAGTCTTTGCCTGTGCTGGCTCTTTCCCTTTCCCACTACACTTGGCTAGGCAGGGCTGCGTACCACCTGCCACTCATTAATGTACCACAAGTGGTACGCGTACCACAGGTTGAAAAGCCCTGGACTAGATGACAGGCCCTGAACCAAACCCAGAAGGTCCAAAAAGGTTTTCCAGAACTTAGAGGTGAATTGGACACCTCTATCAGAAATTATACGTTTTGGAGCACCATGAAGGTGATAGATATGATGCACAAACAGCTTAGCCAAAGTCTTTGCAGTCGGGATCTTCTGACATGGGATAAAATGGGCTTGTTTAGAAAACAAGTCAGTGACAACACAATGATAGTGTTTTCCGCGCTTTCGGGTAGCTCCACAATAAAATCCATAGAGATCTCTCTCCAGGATGCTGAAGGGCTCGCTACTGGCTGCAGGAGGCCAGGTGTTTTTCCCTGTCTGCGTTTAGCAGCAGCACAAGTAGGACAGCTAGCCACATAACTTTCAATGTCCTTTGCCTCTTGAGGAGGTGAAGAGTCTTTACAAACCCAAAGTGTCCTGCTATTTTTGAATAGTGAGAGGCTTGCATGATTCTCAGTCTTTGATTTGCAGGCACATACAGCTTTCCTCCAACCCAAGCTAACCCATCTTGTACAGAACAGAGATTTTTATGGCTGCTGAACCACTCGTCTTTCTCCAGCGCCTTCCTCAACTCCTCGACCGCCCCATTGTCTAAATGTGGGGGTTTCTTTGCCTGAGCTCTTGTAATGGCTGGGGCGGCCAATTGCTGTGGGAAAAGTAGAGGTTTAACCACTTCTGCCTTCACACTATTATATTGTGGCATTCGTGACTGCGCATCTGCTAGGAAGTTCTTCCCCTCAGGCAGATAGTGAATGGAGAAATTAAAATGATGAAAGTGTTGGGCCCAGCACGCTTGCTTAGGAGACAGCCTCCTGGGGGTTTTTAGAGCTTCCAGGTTCGTATGATCAGTCCAAACTTGGAAAGGGATTTTGCTTCCTTCTAAGAAATGCCTCCAAGTTAAGAGGGCCCATCTCACTGCGTATGCTTCCTTTTCCCAAGCAGCCCACTGTTGTTCAGTCTCTGACAGTTTTTTGGATGTGTAAGCACAGGGCTGTAACCGGCCCTGCTGGTTTTTCTGCAGTAGAAGCGCCCCCACTGCTACATTGCTAGCGTCTGCCTGAATCACAAACGGCTTTTCCAGGTCCGGGTATTTCAGCACCGATTCTGTGGAAAAAAGTCTCTTAAGTTTCTCAAATGCAGCTTGGCATTCAGCTGTCCATTTCAGTGGCTGGCCAGGCTTTGGTTTACTTCCTCCCTTAGTTTTCAATAAGTTCGTGATAGGGAGTGCGATCTGAGCGAACGCAGGGATAAATTGCCTGTAAAAGTTGGCAACCCCCCAAAAGCTCTGCAGCTGTTTTCTGGTGCGGGGAGGGGTCCATTCCATAACCGCCCGCACCTTTTCTGGGTCCATCTCTACCCCCTCATGAGAAATGTGGTAGCCCAGATAGTCGATCCTATCTTTATGGAATTCACATTTTGAGAGCTTGGCGTACAGTTTAGCAGTGCAGAGTTTTTTCAAAACTGCCCTGGTTTTGGTGTAAATCAGGATATCAACCAAATACACCAGAACCCCCTTATATAGGTGCTCATGGAGGACCTCATTGATCAGTTGCATGAACACTGCAGGGGCTCCCTGGAGCCCAAAAGTGAGCACCCTGAACTGGAAACAACCTAAAGGGCAATTGAAAGCAGTCTTCCATTCGTCTCCCTCCTTAATCTTTATGCGGTAATAGGCTTCTCGCAGGTCTAATTTAGAAAACTTTTTCCCTTTCGCCAGGTGGGCTAACATGTCCCTCATGAGGGGCAAGGGGTACACATTTTCCATTGATACCGCGTTCAAACATCTATAATCCACGCAGAGGCGAAGAGACCCATCCTTCTTTTCCCTGAATAGAACAGGGGCTGCCACCCGGGGCCTGGCAGGCTGGATGAACCCCCGGGCTAAGTTCTTTTCGATGAACCTGCGGAGCTCATATAATTCTCTAGGGGTCATCGAATACACCTTCGGCTTTGGCAACTTAGCTCCGGGGATGATCTCAATAGCACAGTCCGTTGGTCGGTGAGGGGGAAGCTCATATGACCTCTTCTCACTGAAAACCTCAACTAGGTCTCGGTACTCTTTCAGATAACTCTAAAGCTCTTGCTCGCTCAGCGTGGAAGCAAATTCTTGCTTTGGACCCACCATCTTATTTCCAGGCAGCCCCGGGGGAGGTGCTCTCTTCCTTGGGAACCTTAGCTTTCCCTCTCTCCAGTCAATTAAGGGGTTCCATTTCTTTAACCAAGTTAGCCCAAGTACCAGGGGCCACACCATGCCGGGGGCCACAATGAACGCTAAAGTCTCTGAGTGGCTTCCTATGGTCAGTCCTAGGGGCTGGGTTACAAAACTGGCCGGGATGCCCCCTGCTACGGACCCATCAAGCTGGCAGAAAGCGATAGGGTCCTTGAGTTTTCTTAGGGGAGGCCCCAATTTCCCAACTAGATTAGGACTTATCAAGCACTGTGTGCAACCCATGTCCAGCAGAGTGGTTAAGGCCATTTTCCTGCCCATGCCCGGGATTGTCAGTTCTATGGGCATGGTTATGGGGTCAATTGGCCCACTTACCAATGGATCATCGTCGCAATCACTCTCTGACGTCCCCGACTCATTGTCCAGTGGGGTCGGAGCTCTAGCCCCCACCCTTGGGGCTCAGGAGAGCTCCACGACCTCCGAGGACTTCAGGGCCGTATCTTTAGAGTGCTGGCCAGATTTGCTGCTTGGCTTCCCCCCAGAGGTGCAATCCGATTTCCTAACTGGGGTCTTGCTATGGCACTCCACGGCGCGGTGCCCTTCTTTGCCACACTTGAAACAAGTGGTAGAACGCGGTTGTGTTGCGGAGGCTTTGCCGGACTCTTCCCTTTCTCTCAGGCTGGCTTCATCTCCCTGTCTTCACGGGATGGTACAGGTTCCGAGTCTGGTCAATTTCCACCTCTTCGGCCAGAACACACCATTCATAGAGGCAGGCAGGTGCCCCGCGAGCCACACAGGCGTTATACAGGTCATTGTTCAGCCTGTCCTGGAAACAGCTTATCAGGATGTCTTTGGGCCAGTTCAGGCGACAAGCCAAATCTCAAAACTCCTCTGTGTACTTGGCTACCGGACGACGCCCCTGCTTTACGGTCTTGATACGATCCCTGGATTTTAGATTGGCTAGGCAGTGTTCGAAACGGCATCTCAGTGCGGTCATTAAACGGTTAAAAGTTTCAGAGTTCGGGAGCATTGCAGTTGTACAGGGTCACCATCCACCTGGCTGCGGTTCCTTCCAGAGCTAGGGTGACGACCCGGATTTTGGCGGCGGCGTTGGGCAGAGACCTCCCAAACACTTGCATGTAGGTGAGGACATGAGCCAAGAAGAAGCCTAGCTGCTGGGGATCCCCATCGAATTTGACTCCCAACGGAACCAACTTTGGATGCTCAGGGGGAATCCTCTCTCTGGGCAGTTGTGGGGTCCCGGCTCTCCACAGGATTGCTTGCTGCCATGCCGCTGAAGTGGCCTTAACCATCTCTGTGGCATCCACAGCCCCCGCTGCCATCTCCGCTACCGCCGCCTCTCCTTCTCTGCTCCCGATCTCCTCGGTTAATTCTTCTTCCTTCTCTGGGCAGCTCAAGGTCTTGGCTTTTAGATCCTCAAAAGCTTCAGGATCGCCTCCATCGGGTCTGAGTGCAGGTCCGGATCTTCTTCATTGGACGGCAGTCTCGTCTTTTTCTTGTGAGTCCTTTTCCCCACTCCTCTGGTGAGGGTTACTTTCTGGGACCTTTCCTCCTAGTCCTCTTTCCTTCTGACCCTGAGAGACCATCTCAGTCTCGAGGAGTCTTCTAGGGCATCAGCTTCCTCCAGCCAAGCGGAGGTGCCCTCTCTGGGATAAATCCGAACGGCTGCTTCACTGCAGTCTTCGGTTCCAATTTCTCCTCTTTCGCTGCCATGCAGAGACATGCTGTGCATGGCCCCCGTCGATAGGGCAGATGCATCTCCAGGTTGGGCACTACTGCAGACCTGGCTTTATGTAAGGACCTGCCTCAACTAGATCTCCCAAGAAAGCAGAACTCTTGAAACAGGCATTGTCTCAACAGGAACTTTTTATTGAGAGTTAGTGATGGCAAGAGAGCAAAGCAAGGTCTGAGATTTGCCACATAAAGGATTACATCAAAAAGGCAATTCACAACTACTCCCCCCAGTGTGCAACTGTCCGGTTGAAATCCAGCCAATCCACAGGTGCCACCAGTTAGCAGGCTTCTCAAGGTCTCTCCTGGTTTCATTTCTCAACGGTCCCAGGCTCCGTTGTCTGGAGATAAGGCAGATGTTTTCAGGTCACATTCCTCTCGCCCAGAGGGAGGGCATCTCGCCCAGAGTAGAATGAAGCAGATAATATTCCCCTGCAGGCACCCTCCCCCAATAGTATGGCAAGCCCCGAAAATACATAGGCAGAAGCAAGAGAGGGAAAAAGGGAAGGATTAAAGGCAAATACAATTGAGGGGCTCTGACATAACAGCCCCTATAGTATCAACAAAGCCCCCAGAGTAGGAGCATGCTCACAGACAAGGTCCAGGGTTCCAAGTCCAATCCGCCAGGCAGGGTCCAGGCACAAGACAAGGGCAGTTCTCAGGACAAGAAACAAGTTCCAGAAAAGAAGCAGTTCCAAAGCCCCAGTGAAGCAAAGGCTAAACGTAGGCCACCAGAGAATGATGAGGTCCAAAACAAAAGGCAAAGTGCAATCTTCCAAGCAAGGCAAACAGCAAAAGCCATGGGAGTGTAAGCCAAAGCAAACAATTGTTCCTGGCAAAGACTAACTCCCCACAGCTTCTCCTTAAGTTACTCCCCTCCAGGTGTTCCTTGTGAGGAGGGATGGGGTGACCTCCTCCCAAGTAGACTTGCAGCCCTTCTCTGGGCTTGCCTATGCTCCACTCTCCTTGCTCTTGGATCAGTGGAGCAGGCAGCTGTTCCTCATCAGAGGAGATTGGCTGCCTATCAGCCTCGCTGCCCGTCAGCAGCCGATCCTCCCGTGTCTGTGCAGGCAGGCAGCTCTCTGTCTTGTCGACCACCGCCCCCAATGACTGAGGGCCCCCGGACAGCATTGTCCTCAGCCCCTGGCGTGCCTTCCCTGCTGGACGGTTCCAGCTCCAACTCTTCCTCCTCCTCCGAACCAGCCTCTGAGGAGGCCGTGACACTGTGTTACAGTGCTCATTACATGTTCCATCTTCAGGGCTTTGCTGCATAGTGTTTCCTGGTGTATGATGCAGTGATATACTGTCAGCTCACCTGTGCAATTCTCGCTCTTCATCTTCTCTCGCATCCTTCCCACTAATCCACTCTTTTCCCCGCACATCGAAGGTGCTCCATCTGTTGTCAGTCCCGTAGGTTTGTCCCAGGGCAGTTTCATGACATTTACACATTTAGATACAGCTTCAAATATGTCTTTTCCTGTGGTAGTGCCATGTGTTGATTTCATATCCAAAAGTTCCTCTGTAATGCATAAACTTGAGTCCACTGCATGGATGAAGATTGTCAGCTGTGCTGTATCAGTGATGTCAGTGCTCTCATCGACAGCAAGGGAATATGCAATGAAATCTTTTCCCTTTTCAATCAACTGTACTTGTAAATCAGTGGCAAGCTCACATACCCGATCAGCAACAGTATTTCTGCTTGGGCTTACATTCAAAAATGCTTGCTTTTGGTCTGGACACAAGACTTCGCACACTTTAACCATGCAGCGCTTCAAAAACTCCCCCTCTGTAAATGGCCGGGCTGATTTAGCTATCTCTTCTGCCACTATAAAACTAGCTTTCACAGCAGCTTCACTTTGTGATTTTGCTTTTGTGAACATATGCTGCCGTGACATCAGACTCTTTTTCAACTCTTCCACCTTCTTTAGCTTCTGCTGTATGTCCAAATATTTGTACTTGTCCTGATGTTTCGTCTCATAGTGCCGTCTCATGTTATATTCTTTAAGTACAGCCACAGTAGCTCTGCAAACAAGGCACACGGCCTTATCTTCAATGTCAACAAACACGTACTCTGCCTCCCACCTCTTTTGAAAGCACCTGTTTTCAAAGTCCACTTTCCGTTTGGCCATTTTTGGGGGTTTAAATATTGGCACGCAGGTCTTCTTCACGGCAGATGTTGTATATATGGAGTATGAGACTGCTCAAAGTCCCAGGTGCTGCGTGAGGCGAGCAGTTGTGAGCGCTCTAGGTATCCACTCTGAAGGCTCAGTAGGATGCTGTGAGTCCAGATGTTTTGAGGTTTAGCAACATCACAGCATCTATGGAGAGAAAGCAAGTGACTGCAGCCCTCTTTGATACGATTGAAATTATATATTTTATACAGGAGAGATCCTGGATGGATGGAGGAAAAAATCAGCAATCCACCATCACTCCGAAGCTCGACTAGTAGTCACAAGGGCTACTCAACCTCTCTAGTTAAGCTACCTCCATTTTTGATCAGATTCTAATATTTTCAGGGCTGCCTTTCGGTCTCTGATTGTAGGGGAAGAAAACCAAGACACATCCAGCTTTCCCAAATAGGAAACAAGGAACCACGGTCTCCATCTTTCCCCAACAACTCTCCTACGTCCAAGAAGCCCAGAAATAGAGCTCAAAATCCCTGATATATCCATCCAAAATTTAGCTTTCGCAGGCAATGCTGGTTAGATCCCTCAGGGCCTCCTTATGGGTCTGTACTTTGGGGGGGGGAGACCCAAAGTTCCCCTCCACTGACTTCCAGACATTTTCCACAAAGCCTCAGAACATGGTGTGGTTTTGGAGCCCAGGGGGCAAGGGGATGGGGCCCATGGGGGAGGATGGCCATCAGGTGTTGGGTGCCAGTGATTTAATGTGTGATGTGCCAATGAAGGGTTTGGGGCCTCTGGGCAGTGTCTCCTGTGCCACCCTTGCTGGACCCTGGAGCAAGGCCTTCCCCTTTGTACTTTCAGTCCAGATCTTTGCTGGTGGCGAATTCTGAGAGTTGAAGTCCAGCCATCTTAAAGTTACCAAAACTGAGAGAGAGAAGGCTCAATTGTTGTATGTTTGCTGGGTCTTCAGTTTGTGGGGATGCTTTCCAAGGATGAGGTGGCTTTGGGGCGCCCGAAGGAACAGGAGCCCCTCGGTCTCTCCTGCCTGCACGTCCTCCCCTCGCTTCCTAGCTGGCAGCACACAAGAGGTTAAGGCGCCAGCAGGCTGATGTTGCCGGCTCCTGCAGGTCATTCAGACACAGTTTCCATGGAAACGGCTGGGCATTGTGTATGTTTGGAATGCAGCCCTCTTGTCGTATTAACCTAGTTTCATGTCTTGTGTTAACCCAGGACAGGGAATTGGGTGATTTGGGCAGGTTTGTTGGCCCAATAGAGGGGTCTGTCCAGGAGCTGACCCTAGGCAGCCCCTTCCTCTTTCCCCAGCCTCTTCGTGGCCTGCCCCAAGGGTGTAGAAGCCTCCAGACCTTCTTCCCTTTCTTCCTTGCCTGGGCTGGGCCCTCACTCAGCTCCGATGGGTCTGGGCGCTGCCAGACTGGCCACTTGGCGAGGCGCTCTGTCTCCGGAGCAGGAAGCAGCTGAGACTTCTTCCCTTGCCCAGCGGCGAGCACCAAAGCCTCATCCACCAGAGGAGCCTCGCCGTCCCTCTCAGGCCATGCGGAGGACCCCTGGATGGCGGCGTGGGCTGCCCGGAGCCCTGGGCAGCGAAGGGCAAGCACCCAGCCCAGCCCTCGTGCTCCCGGCGCACTGGGTCCCCGCAGCCCAGCCCAGCCCCGCTTCCCCAAGGGGGTGCCCAGCTGCGCTTACCTCCTCGAGGCTGCTGCTGGTGCTGCCACAAAACGAGGCAAGGCCAGGCAGAGCGGGGTGAGGCTGGGCGGGGCGAAGTGGGGCCAACTAGCTGCAGCTACTGCCAGGCGATTCCGGGTGGGTAGAGGCCAGGTGGGGCGAGGGCGGGCAAGACCAGGTGAGGCGGGACACCAACGAGCTGCAGCTGCTGCCAGGCACTGCCAGGCATCACCAGCCCCCGTGCCCTCGCCCTGCGCCCTTGCCATTTCCAGGGCGGTCCCACGGGCCAGATATAACTACATCATGGGCTTGAGTTTGACATGTCTGCCCTATACCATTTCAGACAAGTGGCTGTCATGCTCCCGTCGGAGCCTGAATCTGCTGAGGAAAATGAGCTGGAACCAGAGCCGATGGAGGTCGAGGGAGAGGTGTCTGTGGCTTCAGAGGAATGTGGGGAAGAGCAGGCTGAGGCAGGCCAGGGCCTTTCAGGATTGGGACAGGATGAACATGAGAGACAGAGCTCAGGTGATGAGCAAGGGCCATCCCCTCCTGATCCTAGAGCACAGAGAGTAGAGAGGAGGAGGGAACAACGCAGGCAGGCTCAACTACTCGGGAGGAGAGCGCCCCGCCCCTCTCCACAAGGCACACCTGGAGACTGAGACTTAAGGAGACGCTGTGGGGAGGGGCATTTGGCGGGAACAAACGCTGAATGCTTGGAGTTTTGTGTGCCGTTGCTGATCTTGGAAACAACTCTCTGATCTCTTGTTCTGTGTTGTGATTTCTGCTTGGAAACCCTGAAACTCTGACCATTGGACTGGCTGACAAACTTGATTTGGTGTTCAAAGACCTCGGATTGAATTTTGGCTTCTCTTCTGAAACTTCTCAGGCAAGCTTGTATTTCCACAGACTCGTTAGATTTTGGATGTATGTTTCTTTCCTTGTTATCTACGAGGCCTTGAGTAAATTACTCTTCTAATCTAACTGTGTGTGAGTTAAAACCTGAACGAGGACGGCTTGTTTCATACACACACTTTCCCTGCCTGAAGAGTTAAAAACTTGTGAAACTACTTGCAGCCAGAGGCTGCTGAAGGTGTGTGTGTCTTACTTTGTTCTGGGGCTTGCCAGAAACGTGGGAGCATTTGGGGAAAATTGGAGCAAATAAAGGGTGGTTTGAACTGCCAGTTGACTGTTTTGCCTCTGTGCTGTGCCCTGGGTCAACACAGTGGCTGTCCAGTCTCTTCTTAAAAACCTCCAGTGATGGAGCGCCCACGATTTCTGAAGGCAAGCTGTTCCACTGGTTAATTGTCCTGTTAGGAAGTTTCTCCTTTATTTCAGGTTGCTTCTCTCCTTGATTAGTTTCCATCCATTGTTTCTTGTCTTGCCTTCTGGTGCTTTGGAAAAGTTGACCCCCTCTTCTTTGTGGCAGCCCCTCAAATACTGGAATACTGCTATTTATAGTTTACTGATCAGGCCAGAATCATAAAGTATAGTGGAAATACTTTATCCCAGTTTTGATATACAAAACAAGTTTATTAAAAACTAGAGACAAAGGCTTGCAATTTCCTCTTCATAACCCCATTGCAAGATAGCTGAAAATACATACAGGTTTTTCAGCCTTACCTAGGTTTATTCCCACTGTATTAATCTGCAGTACAGAATTACATCTGAATGAGGCCAGGGTCAGTAATAGCTTGATTAAGCTGGAAGCTCTTACAATGAGGGCCATGGTAGTTTGTTTCTCAATGTGCCCTTAAAAGTATGAGTGGGGTATGAGTGATTCATACTGATAGTAATCCATATTTTCAAGGAAGGAAAATTTCAAAATACAATACATGAACACTATCAAATAACATTAGCCAAATAGTTGCTTCAATTATTGCATTATGCGATTGATTGGGAGATGCAGGCAGGACTGATCAAAATAGAAACATAATGTCATACTTGGAGAGGAAAGAATATGCCAGAGTTCAAACCACTGCAAATTCTTATCTTTGGATTCTGCAAAATGGGAAACCACAGCACATAACATTCTTTGACCATGTCTAGAAAAAAAAAATCACCATTCAAATAACCCAGTTTCTTTTTCCCCCCATTAGGATTAGGTCTAAGGATTTCCAAATGATGAAGGGCTTCTGGCAAGAATGTATTCAGAAAACCATTGGCTCAACTTATCAGAAGGGCTTTATACTAAAATTGAGGGGGGTGTGTGTGACCAATCCTTACGATCTTTAGGACCTAATCCCAAGCATAAACCCCAAGACAACCAATGAAGCAATGAGGTAGGAAGTAATGAGAAGGAAGAAAAACTCAAATATAAAGTAGGAGATATAGGAAGCATACCCAGGATCAGCCATAAAGGACTCAAATGTCTATACACAAATGCTCAAAGTTTGGGGAACAAACAAGGTGAACTTGAAGTACTAGCACACAAGGGCAAGTATGATATAGTTGCCATTACCGAAACTTGGTGGGATGAAACCCACGACTGGAATGTACTGATGGAAGGATACAAAGTGTTCAAAAGAAACAGACCTAACAAAAGAGGAGCTGGAATTGCATTACACGTAAGAGATTACTGCATCTCTACAGAAATGCACAAAACCAAGTCTCCTATGGGTCAATATAAAAGGAAAAAAGAATGACATTGCCATAGGTGTATACTACAGGCCACCCAACCAAGCAGAAGAAATAGATGAACTTTTTGCTAATCAGTTATCAAATATATGTAGGAAACATACCACAGTACTAATGGGAGACTTTAACTACCCTGATATCAACTGGAAGACAAACTCTACATCAAGTGGGAGATGAAACAGGTTCCTGACCAACCTAGTTGACAATTTTCTCATCCAAAAGGTAGAGGGGGGTACTAGAGGGACAGCTATACTGGACCTAATTCTTACTAACAGAGAAGAAGTGATAGAGGGTGTTGAAGTTGCTGGAACTTTGGGCAAGAGTGACCATGTCATATTGGAATTTAATATAATGCAAACACAAACAATAGAACATAATCGAACCAGTGTCTTAGACTTTAAAAGAGCTGATTTTAACAAAGTTAGAGAGAGCTTGGGAAGGATTCCATGGATGAAAATCTTTTTAAAAAAAAACAAATTTTATTGGTTTTCCAATTTTACATTGAGTATTCGGAAAGCAGCGTGGTTCAATAACAAAATCTTTAGTACATATCTCAGGTTACATCATCAGAAATTCCTTCTCTATTTCCCTTAACATTTGTTATATCACATTTAGGCTAATAGATTTTTAATTATAACAAAGTTAGTTAAAACATTTATCAATATATTTTTTGCTTATACATATCCATATCCTGTTTTTAAGTTTTATCTAATTTTTAATTTTTTATTACAAATTTAACCTTTAATATCCATAGTGTTTGAGTTTCGGGTAATCCAAATTTCCTTTATTTCACTACATAAAAGTTATCATATCTAGAATATACATATTACTTACTTAAATGTATTCTTATCTTATTTCATAAACATTTTCTATTTCTCAACCTAATACATCATCACTTACTAATAGAGTGTCCTTTATTGTCTCAAGTCCATCATCTATATTATCTGGGCTAAACAATAGTTCAAAGCTAATTCCTAATCGTTAATTTTCATTTCCCTTATAAGTCTAAATCCTGAATATTAAGCCAATTAATCCCTTATTTTTATCATTTAACAATATTTAAATCCAATAATTATATTTCCCTTCATCTAAGAATCTCCCTTTAGCCCATTAGTTGAGACTTTAGGATCCTCTATCATAAATCAAAAGATCCCATTTTTTTAAAATCTAACTCTGGCTTTCTTTTTGTGCCAACCAGGCTTCCATACCAATGCCTTTAAATCATCAGATAAATCTCCCTTCATTCTTGTACATATTGCTTGAACCAAGGGAGACCATCTAGTTATCAGTTTTCCAGAAAGGCTGGTCCATTCATAGTCATTAGGTTGTTGTCCTGGTGGCTCCTTCAATACAATTTGGTCTTCTTGTTCCTCAGGTTTCTTCTGGTTTAGGTAGAGAGTCACGTCCAGCTTTATGGTTGTTATTTGGTTATCTAGGTTTTCAGTATGCTGTATTTGTTGGTCTTTAACAGCCTCCATGTTGGTGTTGCTTTGTTCCACTTCTGTTGCTTTTTGGCTTGTAAGTTCTTTAGTTGTGGTCAGGGTTTGTCTGTCAAAATTTTCAGTAAATTGTATTTGTTGATCTTTAAAGTCCGCTGTCTTGGTATTAATTTCTTCCGCCTCCGTTGGTTTTTGGATTATAGGTTCTTTCGTTGAAGTCAGTTTCATTTTGTAGGTTTAAGCTGGCGCCTTTGTCTTTCAGTCTGGATTTAATTATCTCAGTAGCTTCAAGGATTTTTTCAAGTATGAGTTTATAGTTAAGTTGTTGCTGGTCTTCCTCCATTTCTAACACAGTTATAGATAGTCCTTTAGTGAAGGCTATTTCTTAGATGAAAGTCAGTAAATGTTCACCTCCACAATTCCTAAAAACCAATTTTACTGTCCAGCTGTTCTCCCAGCTTTTTATCTCTTTTAGATAGTACCAAGGACAAATCTGGGCTGTAAGCAGGTCTCTTTAACAAAAGTATTTACTTGCTATACCAAGCTTCGCCACAAGATGTCCCTGACAGCATTTAAAATCTTTTTCAAGACCAGGGCTAGGTTTTTATCCAGGTAAAGTTCTTTTTCATAGATGAGGTGACAGGTCACCCTGAGAATAGGAATTTTTGGGTCCCCAGATATCAAGGTAATATAAATCCAGTTACTTAATTGTATTTTTCAGGGCTTTATTTTGCCTACGTAGTCAGGCGCCGCCATCTTAGAGGGTGGGAGGAAAACGTTTCCTTCCCTCTCTCCTCGCAGGGGGAAGAAGTTTCAGAAGGCTTTTGACAGGAAAATACTTGGGATACAAGAAGGTAAAGTCTCACCCAGTTCCTCCGCGGTGCTTTCAATGTGCTTAGCTGCCGCCCTTCTGCGATCAATCGGAAGGTCCTCTTCCCCGCTCGTCGCCCCTCCAAGGCGACTTTCGACCCCTTTCAGGGTCCCCCGGTGAGAGAAAACCGGACGGCGGAGGGAGCGATCGCCCCGCACGTCCGCCAGCGCCGCGATCCGGAACCAGAAGCCCCCATGGATGAAAATCTTAAAGGGGAAAACAACTCAAGAATCTTGGGAAACTGAAAAATATGATTATAAAAGGCCAGTCCAACTCAATACCACTGAAAAAGAAAAACAAGGAATCCCAGAAGAAGCCAGCATGGTTACACAAAAAACTCTCTGATCAACTGAAAGACAAAAAGGATAAATACAAAAAATGGAAAGAGGGGCACATAACTAAGGCAGAATACCAACAAATAGCCTGAACTTGCAAAGATGAAGTCAGGAAAGCAAAGGCTCAGAATGAAGTAAGACTTGCAACAAATGTCAAAAATAATAATAAAAAGTTTCTTTCAACATATAAAAAATAAGAAAAAAGTCAAGGAAACAATTGGTCCACTAATGAGAGAAGATGGCAAGGAAGTAACTGACAGTAGAGAGAAAGCAGAGCTGCTTAATTCATTCTTTGTATCTCTCTTCAAGCAAAAAGATAATACAGCCCAACCTATCAAAAACATAACCGTAAAAGACAGACTAGGAATACAAATTAAAATAAGCGAGAAAATGGTTAGCGAACACCTGTGCGCTCTAATGAGTTCAAATCAACGTGACCTGATGGATTACATCCCAGAGTTCTTTTTTTAATAGTATTTATTATTTTATCATAAAAAATAAAATACAAAACAGTAAAACAAACAAACAAAATGAAACAAAAGCATATATTCAACCCTAACAACAACAAAAAAGAGAAAAATAGTGTGCAAAAAAAGAGGAAAAAGTGATCAATTAAATTTAACATTTAACATGCAGGATCAAACCCTGGCTGGGTGCTGAAAGAAAAGAAAAAGCAGTAAATTCTCCTCCCCTTTTACACACACACACAGACATACACAAATATATGAAGAAAGAAAAAAAGCAGTCAACAGCTAAACATTAGTCATACACTATTCTTCAAATCCCTCTGTTAATGATCTGTTATTATATTTAGCATGTAGAAAGTCCACAAATGGTTTCCAGTCTCTTATAAAGCTGTCTAGTCCATTATCTCTAATCAAAGCAGTTAATTTTGCCATCTCTGCTACATCCCAGAGTTCTGAAGGAGCTGGCAGATGTGATCTCAGAACCATTGAACCATATCTTTCAAAGATCCTGGAGCACCGGGGAACTACCAGAGGACTGGAAAAGAGCTGATGTGGTTCCCATCTTCAAAAAAGGAAAAAAAAAAAAAAAACAGATCCAGGAAACTACAGACCTATCAGCCTGACATCAATACCTGGGAAGATCCTGGAAAAGATAATCAAGTAACAGATCTGTAAACACCTCAAACCAAGCAAAGTTATAACCAGAAGCCAACACAGGTTTGTCAAAAACAGATTATGCCAAAGAAATCTTATTTCATTCTTTGCCAAAGTGGACCAGCGAAATGCAGTGGACATAGCATACTTGGAGTTCAGTAAGGCATTTGACAAAGTAGATAAAAACATACTTTTTGGCAAGCTAGAAAAATGTGGGATAGACAGCATCATCACCAGATGGATTTGTAACTGGCTGAGAAATCACACTCAATGTGTAGTCCTTAATGTAACTACATCTACATGGAGGGAAGTAAGCAGTGGGGTACCTCAAAGTTCCACTTTAGGCCCAGTACTCTTCAACATCTTCATAAATGACTTAGATGAGGGAATAGAAGGGGAACTCATCAAATTTGCAGATGACACTAAACTGGCAGGAGTAGCCAACACCCCAGAAGACAAGCTCAGGATTCAAAAAGATCTTGACAAACTTGAACAATGGGCCCTATCCAACAAAATGAGTTTTAATGTGGAGAAAAGCAAAGTTTTACATTTAGGCAGGAAAAATCAAAGATATAAGTACAGATTAGGTGAGACCTGGCTCAATAGCAGTAACTGTGAGAGGGACCTTGGAGTCCTGGTGGACAATCACTTAAATATGAGCCAGCAGTGTGCGGCAGCAGCCCAAAAAGCCAATGCAATCCTAGGTTGCATTAACAGAGGGATAGTGTCAGGTCTGCCATCTTTGCTACGCTTTGCTAAGCCTGTTGGCATCCTGCCATAAACGGAGGGAGGGGAGTAGAGGAATTTGGGGAAGCTGTGCAGGTGGAGAGAAGGAGGATGTAGAGGGGAGGGAAAGACAATGACAGGAACCAGAGGTGTTGAACCGGACTGATCAAGCTGCCCCAAGGATGCCTGGTCTGGGAAAGAATGCAAAACCTCTTCAAGTTGTGTCTGACATCAAAGAGGTTCCCAAAACATCAATTCAGAATGCTACTGGACACTGACGGTCCAGTCAGGGAGGAAGGCCACAAAAAAGGGGAAAACTTGTAACTTTTGTGAGGGAATCTTCAGATCTAGCCTCACTTTTGCTGCAACCACTAATCCTTAGTAAAAGAACCTATCACTTTAACCAAATGGAGTCGAGGGTCGTTCTTTCCTAGGGACCTAGCTGGGGCAGGTCTGACAGACAGAGTCAAGATCACGTGAAATATTAGTAACACTCAGTAAGGCCACACTTAGAATACTGCATCCAGGTTTGGTCACCATATTATAAAAAAGATGTTCAGAGTCTGGAAAGAGTGCAGAAAAGAGCAACAAAGATGATTAGGGGGCTGGAGGCTAAAACATATGAAGAACGGTTGCAGGAATTGGGTATGTCTAGTCTAGTGCAAAGAAGGACTTGGGGTGACATGACAGCAATGTTCCAATATTTGAGGGGATGCCACAAAGAGGGGGGTCAACCTATTTTCCAAAGCACCAGAAGGCAAGTCAAGAAATAATGGATGGAAACTAATCAAGGAGAGAAGCAACCTAGAACTAAGGAGAAATTTCCTAACAGTGAGAACAATTAAGCAGTGGAACAGCTTGCCTTCCGAAGTTGTGGGTGTTTCATCAGTGGAGGCTTTTAAGAAGAGACCGGACAGCCACTTGTGTGGAATGGTATAGGGTCTCCAGCTTGAGCAGGGGGTTGGACTAGGTTCCTTCCAACTCTGTTATTCTTTTATCTGTTAAGTTGCCATGCAATTTTGAATCTTGCCTCCTACAATTCAACAGTGCTGGAGGAAAAGGAATTCCTACTCCAATCCAGAGTAGCTAATTAAGTGTAACTGAATTGAATGCAGATTTATTTCTACTAGTATTTTTGCATCTTTGTTTCATCTGCATTGAATTTTAAATTGCAGCTTGGTCTGTTGAGCTTGTGGGTCTCTCCTTCATAAAGACCTTTCTACTTTGTTGATAAAGAAAACAATAAAACGAGACAGAAACAATACCAGATGATCTGAAATGAGAAAAAGCTTACTGATACCAACTCCACCCCACTCCCAACATAGATGACTCTTCCCAGAATGGAGCTCTGAAATGTGTATGCCCTATCAGAAAAGACCCCGATCCCTAGAACAGTCTGGGTAACAGATGGAACTCATAGCAGGGCTTCACCAACAAAAAAGAGGAAGGAAGAAAATAGAGGAAGAAACACTGGCAGGGGGGACATAGGATCACCCCCCCCCCCCCGAAAGCATTTAAAAAGTGCTAAGGCTATGAATTAGGCCCAGAAACAGACAGAGACTGTCATGGAACCTGCAGAATTCAGTACTTTGCCAGTGTCTAGGAAGTGCCATAAAGAATTAATTTAACAGGAGGTTGGATAGGACTACCTTAATTGGGCTGCAAAACTCTAGATAACTATTACACAGCAATTAAGAGTTTTCTGTATTTTTTACTGTCATCTACTGGCTATCCAGATTTTTGCATCCTGGTTATGGTAACCATGAAGTTAGATAATGATTGCAATATCAGGGAAGAAATATGAAAAGCATCAAATAAAGGAGATAAAAAGGTACTGCAGATCACAGCCATCATATGGGCCTCAGATGGAAAGATTGGAACCTGGAGAATCCAAGCTAAATGCTTGGTTCTCAGGGGAAATGTGAGCCAGAACCCCAGGCCTCCTAGGTCTGGGTTTCACCAATATTTAGTCTTGCTTGCATCTACCTTCGTCAAGCCTGAAACTATGCTTTGACCCTTTATCTTTATTCTAGGAAACATGCTCCTGCAGCTGACACTGATGTCATTAGGCTATGTCACTCTGTGACAAAAGAAGTTTTTTGTATGCATTCAGTTCTAGGTACAATCCTGTTCAAAGAATTTCCACTGGGCTAGGTTTCTTGACAACTGCTGACAGTTGAAATAGGCAATACAGGGTGTGACACAAATGGTGTGATTCAGGAGGATGCAGCCTGGTGAGTTCACTTCCAAATTACCTTGAGGTGTTTCTGCAACTGCACTTCATGCTGCCGTATTAGGTGCTCATGTTGTTTCTGAAACTCGGCAAAGAGCAGCTGCTTCTGTAATTGTTGTTGCTGTTTCAGAGCCAGTAGTTCCTGCTGCAGCTGCTGCTCCAGGACAGCTGGGTCCACAGTGGGCACACTGGACCAGGAATTCATCTGCAAATCCACTGGGCTGTTATTGCTGCTGCTGTTGCAAGAACTCTGCATCGCCATGGGAAGAACTGGCTTCAAGTCCATAGCTGGGGATTAGAAAAAGAGTTTATGATTGCAATAAAACAATCTGCAACAAAGAGTGCTGAGATCATGGCCTACATGTGTATCTTTGTCTATGTTTAAAGAAGATCATTGCAGCAAGCATACCACTTCTCTTTGCATGATAAAACTGTCAAAGATAAACTTCATGTATTTACTATTATAGTTTTAAGTACATCAGTAGCTAAACATGACTTGTCATTTGTGAAGCCTATCTTGCCATTGTTTTGGCTGCTCCAATGTCATGGAAGGTTGATAACGGTCTGGATACTCAGGGAAGGGTTTGGGGGTTTGTTTGTTTCTGGCTGACAATAACAAATGGGACTTGCAACTAAATGTTATTATTCAGATTTTCAGCCAGCTATCCTTTTTTCAAGATTCATTCAATAAGTGACCAAGTTCTACCTTACTAGATTACTGGGTTTTTAAAAATTCTTAGTTTTTTTCTTCTTAGAAATTTGAACTTCTGCAAACCTTAAAATCCCTTCAATCCTGCTGATAGCCCTCCTTATTTTGTGTGGATTGTGCTGTTTGGCTACATAAGAATCTATGCTCATATTCTAATTTAGAAAGTGGGAGGAAAAAACATTTTTGCTGGTATTGCTAAATTATCTTAGATGAGCACGAAAAACTAAAAAGATGGAAGGAATATATTGAAGAACTTTTTGAGGACACTAGGGATGATATAGATATGGGAAGTATAACAACTGGACCAAACATCACTATGGAGGAGGTTGAACATGCAATAAAAATAGCAAAAACAAGAAAAGCCACAGGACCTGATGATATCCCAGTAGAAATGTTAAAATTGCTGGAAGACAATGGGAAGAATTTTTTACTGCAGCTCTTCAATCGAATATATGAAACAGGAAAGATACCAAATGATTGGCTAAAATCAACCTTTGTGACAATCCCCAAAAAAATAAACGCAAAGAAGTGTACCGAATACAGAACAATAAGCTTAATGAGTCATGCCCTGAAAATATTCCTGAGAATAATTCACACAAGAATATACAACAAAATTGAGGAGCGTCTAGGCAACACACAATTTGGTTTCAGAAACAATCTTGGTACACGAGATGCGCTATTCAGCATTCAAGTTCTTGTACAGCGTTGTAGAGATGTCAATCACAGTGTTTACATGTGCTTCATTGATTTTGAAAAAGCATTTGATAAAATAAGACACAGCAAACTATTAGAAATCCTGAAACAAGGGGGACTAGATGACAAAGACATCCAAATCATAAAGAATCTATATTGGCATCAGGTAGCAAATGTGAGACTAGGCCAAAAATACTCAGCTGATGCAGAAATACGAAGACGGGTCAGACAGGGATGTATTCTGTCTCCACTGTTGTTCAATATCTACTCTGAGTCAATCTTCAACGAGGCACTGGAGAACATCGATGCTGGCATCAAAGTAAACGGTGTTTGGATCAACAATTTAAGATATGCTGACGATACAGTTCTGCTTGCCAGTAAGCATGAAGACCTTCAGCTCCTCATCAACAGAGTCACAGAAATATCTGAAAAATACGGCTTGAAGCTTAACACCTCAAAAACCAAGATCATGGTCGTCAGCAAACAACCCGTTAATTTACCACCAATAAATTCGGAAGGAATACCATTAGAAAAAGTTGAAAGGATCACGCACCTCGGTTCTAATTTACATGAAAGCTGGGACATGACCACTGAGGTAAAGACAAGGATAGAGAAAGCTTGAACAGCATTCTTCAAAATGAAAAAGGTCTTCTGCAGTCACGACATAAGCCTAAGATTGAAAATCAGGCTTGTCAGATGTTATATTTTTTCTATCCTGCTCTATGGAGTAGAGAGTTGGTCTCTGACAGAAGGCCACCTGAAGAGACTAGAAGCATTTGAAATGTGGATTTACAGGCGGCTGTTACATATAAGCTGGATTGACAAGATCAGAAATGAGTAGGAAAGTGGGAAAGCCAAGGGAAATCTTCAAAACAATTAAAAAACGAAAGTTAGAATATTTCGGACATGTGATGCGACACCCAGAAAAATACGGCATACTCCATTTAATCCTCCAGGGAAAGATTGAAGGCAAACGAGGTCCAGGCAGAAGAAGAACATCATGGCTTCAAAATCTAAGGGACTGGTTTGAACAAAACTCAGCAGCACTTTTTTGTGCGGCTGCTGATAAAAACAGGATCGCCAACATGATCGCCAATGTCCGATAACGGATATGGCACAAGAAGAAGAAGGGCTCCCTAACCCCCGGGCCACGGAGCAGTACTGTTAGGAACCAGGCCACGCAAGCGGGTGAGTGAGTGAAGCTTCATCGGTGCATGTGCGGGATCTAGGTTGCACACAAAACCACCCCCCTCGCAATCCATGGAAAAATTGTCTTCCACAAAACCGGTCCCTGGTGCCAGAAAGGTGGGGGACCACTTGCTTACAGTATTATGCTGAGGTCAAATCACATGGTTGAGCAGATATCTGAATTGAATTCAGAGATTCAAGACAAAGAAATCAAAGAGTTTTGGAAATAAAAGTCATTAGTAGAATGAATTTCATATCTTCATATGAACTGATACCCCAGTAATGTATAAAATTGCTAGCTATTACAGCCACTTACCTGCTCCAGGTTTTGTTCCTCAGTATGTCACAGTAGATATCAGAGGGCTTTGTAATCTTTTACTATATTCTAGGACCGTGGTGGCGAACCTATGCTACGCGTGCCACAGGCGGCACGCAGAGCCGTCCCTGTGGGCACGCGCGCCATTGCCACAGACAGATGGACGCAGGGCCAGGCTCCTCCCCTCCCCCTCTCCACACATGCAGAGTCCGGGAACAGCTGCGAGAGCTGGGCAGGGTGAGGGAACCTATAAAAGGAGCAGTTTTGGTGGGAGAGTGAATGAGCGGCCTTTGGAAGCGACCAGTGGTGGGTTTCAAATAATTTAACAACCGGTTCTCTGCCTCACCTTCCTTCCGTCTTGGTCGGGCTGGGCTGCTCGGGGGGTCGGCTGGGGTGGGGGCAGGAGGGTGGGGGTCATCAGGTCCCGGCTGGGGGAAGGCGAGGGGGTCTGGCTAGGGGGGATGGGAGGGCCGGGACGCCTCTGCGGAAGAAAGCTGCCCCCCCATCAGCCGAGCCTCTCATCCACACTGCGGACACGTAGGATTGCATACAAGGGGTACCAGGCAGGGGGCTAGGGGGGCAGCCATCTCCGCCCGCGCCGATGGGGCTCCTGCTATAGGTATTTCTTCTGGAAATTCTAATAAATTAATTCTGAGACCGTGTGAAGATTTTCAATCCAACTTGTTCTTCAGTCCAGCAACTTCTCTGTTTTCTCCCATTCTGCTCTAGTTTCAAAAAATAATAATACAAATTTTCCTTTGTGGGCAGGTTAGTGGGATTTCTTAGTGCCAAAATACAGATAGTGTGCCCCCGCACACAGAGGCCAGCGAGTGCATGGGGGCCGATGGTGTCCGTCAGCAGTCACAGCATGCTGGCACGAGCAGAGACGGCCCTGGGACGGCCGGAAGGAACCCCGGCCCATCCACTCGACGGCTCTGATGGGGGCGGCTTCTGCTGCTGCTCCGACCGGTCAACCATGCAGGGAAGCAGGAGGGGCAGCTGGTGCGCGAGATCCGCTGCTTCGTCAGGCTGCCAGCGAGCAGCCGAGGCGGCTCCAGACCCCCGGCTGCCCCTCCACCTCCTCCTGCTTCCCTGCATGGTTGACCGGAGCAGCAGCAGAAGCCACCCTTGTCAGAGCCGTCGAGTGGATGGGCCCAGGCCGGGTAAGGGCTTCCTTCCGGCCATCCCGGGGCCGTCTCCGCCCGCGCCAATGGGGCTCTGTGGCCAGTTCACCATTATGCAGGACAGCCAGCATGCTGTGGCCCCCATGCGCTCTCTGGCCTCTGTGTGCGGGGGCCGATGGTGCCAGGCAGCAGATCCAGAAGCGAAGCTGTGCCACCCATCCTCGCCCTGGAGGGGGCGGCAGCGGCAGGGGAAGGCGGGATCTGGCATGCACCCACCCTTTGCCGCTGCTGCCCCACATCGTCCTGCGTGCGCCTCCAGGCCGTGCATGCGGGATGTGGGGTGGCAGCGGGGAGGGGTGGGCGTGCACCACAGCTCACCTTCCCTGCCGCTGCCTCCACCAGCTCGAGTATGGGCGGCACAGCTTCGCTTCCAGATCTGCTGCCGGCTGGGCTTGGTGATGCAGGGATCACCGCCGCCGCCTCCTACTTCCCTGTGTGGTTGGCCGGTCAAGGGGCTCGGAGCAGCAGTAGCTGCTGCCCCCGTCAGAGCTACACCGATGGGGCTACCATGATGCAGGACAGCCAGCAGGCTGTGGCTGCTGACAGACACCGTCGGCCCCCATGTGCTCGCTGGCCTCTGTGTGTGGGGGGCGATGGTGTCAGGCAGCAGCTGCTCCGGCCCCTGCCGCGCCTTGCCTTGCCCCCAACCCTGCCTCCCCACAAGCATCATCGAGGTGGCCACACCCATTGCAGCCACGCCCCAGTCGGCCGTGACCACTGCGGCCACGGCCACCCAGTCGGCCACGGCCACCTGGCACCCGGTGATAAATGGGTTTTGGGTTGCAGTTTGGGCACTCGGTCTCTACAAGGTTCGCCATCACTGGTCTAGGAGTTCAGTGTTATCATTATTGGGACATGATATTAATGAAGAACTTATTTAAGTAAGGTTTGTACTTTTCCTAACCTCTCTTCAAGATGGCAGACAGACCAAATATTCAAATGCACTTATTTTCAGTAATCTAGGAGAACACTAACAAATATGGTGCAAAATATAAATTTATTTATTATAAAATAAATAAAAAATCTTTAATCAGTACGGTCAGTTTAGCCATCTCTGCTAGCTCCATCAGTTTTTGTAACCATTCCTCCGTTGTGGGAATCAATGTAGTCTTCCATTTCTGAGCGTAAAGTAATCTTGCTGCTGTCAACATATATAGCATCAAAATTCCATATTTTTTCCAGGTCTTTGTCCATTAGCCCCAAGAGAAAAGTCTCTGGTTTTCTTTCTATATTTAGTTTAAGAATTTTCTGTATTAACATATGAATCCTACTCCAATATTTTCTTGCTTTATCACACATCCACCATAAATGGTAAAATGTCCACTCTTTGCCTTTACATTTCTAACATTCATTTGAAATACCTTTATACATTTTTGATAACTTGTCTGGTGTTAAGTACCAACGGTACATCATCTTGTAAAAGTTTTACATTATAATTTAATGTAAATTTTAATCCTTTATTCCACATATTTTCCCATTGTTCAAGCATATTATACCCCAAATTCCTTGCCCACTGAATCATATGTTTTACTTGTTCATTTTCCAGATTTAAATTCAATATTTTGTAAACTTTAGCAATAATATTGAAGGGACCTTATTGTGCTTATGATTTTATTATGCTTAAGCTTGATATTAGTAGTGTTAGTTTGTAGCTATTTTATATAAATTTTCTTACATGCAAGCAGCCTTATAGATAGAAGCAAGTGTTTCATGTACTGTATATTGAAAAAGTAAATGTCTCATGCTAAATATACAGGAGATTGCTTACATGAAAGGAGCAAGGAGGGGTTCAGTGGAGATAGAGAGGGGGAAGGTGAGTTAGCCTGGATTGATGTGTATGAGTCATCAACCTGAAATTTGTTTTTCTGTGCTTCCTTGCTCCTGGTACAGAGACTTGGATCTCTTTGTTTTGAAAAAGTATAAAAGGTAGAAGAAATCTCTACTGGGTGTGCCTTCGTCCCTCTAAGCAGCCACGAAGAGGGAGAAGGTTACCCAACTCTGTCTTGGCCAAAATAAAGTTGTTTTCTTTGCTGAAACCTCGGCTCAGGAGTTTCTTTTGGCTCTTTGAAATTCCTGAGTAGCGCAGAGAAGTTTGTGAGGCTGAGTGGAAAACCTTACAATATGTTCATCACTACCGCACAGTAGGCTTTCCAATTCATTTTTAACAAAATTAAACCCATGATTCTTTTAATCTAACTTGAATCTTTCTTTCAGTTGCATATATGTAAACCAATGGCAGACATGACCTTCTGATTCTAGCTCCTCCTTGGATTTGAGGGTAGGCTCACCCTGGTTGAAAGATATTATTTTACCATTAAGTCCACCAATTTGGCCTCATCACCATCTTTTTTCTAAAAAAGGCTTCTTGCGGGGAAACCCAAAGTGGCATCTTCATAGAGAACCTTGTTTTATATTTAATCCAAACTCTCAAAATGGCATGCCTGGTAAAATGATTATTAAAATCAACATTTACTTTGTCATACCACAGATAGCCATGCCAACCAAACCTTAATTCATGGCCCTCTAGGTCCAGTAACCTCTTATTCTGAAGGTTCACCCATTCTTTTAGCCAAACCAAACAACAAGCATCAAAATACAGTTTCAAATCAGGTAAACCCAAACCCCCTCTTTCCTTAGCATCTTGCAATAATTTATATCTAATTCTCGTTTTTTCCCCCTGCCATATAAACTTAGAGATATCCCTCTGCCATTGTTTAAACGGAGTTTCAGTTGCAAGTATTGGTAATGTTTGAAACAGGAAGAGCATCTTTGGTAAAACATTCATCTTAATGACAGAAATTCTACCCAATAATGATAAATGCAATTTGTCCCATCTTAATAAATCTTTTTGATATCATTCCAGAGTGGCACATAGTTATTTTTAAACAAGTTTGTATTTCAATTTTATAACGTAACTCCCAAATATTTCACCTTTTCTCAACCCTAAAACCCGACTTTTTAGTCAATATATCACCATCCTGTGCAGTCATATTCTTAATCAACATTGATGTTTTCTGCTTATTAATTTTAAAACTGGCCAAGGACCCAAACTCATTTAGTTTCCTCATCAGTTGTTCTATGTTATTTTTTGGGTCTTACAGAAATATCACCAAAGGCAAAGGCCCTCAATTTATAAACTTCCTTCTTAACATTTATACCTTTTATTTTCTCGTCTTGCCTGATATCTCTATTCAGGACTTCCAGCACCAAGATAAACAACAGTGGAGACAGCGAACATCCTTGTCGTGTAGCCTTTTGGATTTCACATGAGTTAGTTAGATCAGTGGTTCTTAACCTTTTTGAACGAATCGCCCCCTTGAGCCAATGAGGAAGTTGTCATCGCCCCCCTCCCCCAACATAACCTCTCAATCACAATATAGGAAATAATTCTTCAATTTATGCAAACACTTTTTTTGTTTTCTTTAAAATTGTCATCAGGACATATTGATGCAAATAATTTATTTCCAGTCTTTTTCCCATATCTCAACTGTGTGAAAAATTTTGGTGCCACCCGTCACTTTATTCCCAAACTTCGTGAATCATGTATTTCATTATTATCTTATTTATTCAAGACACTTAAATGTAATGACGACTGAAAACAAAATTCAATTGCAAGAAAGTGAAATGCCCGAAAAGAAAAACTAAGAATTTCAAGACGAAAACTCTGAAACTAAATTAAGATTCGAGGAAAGTATATATAGTCACGCACACTGTAAAAAGGATTAAAAAGACACAAAGAAAATATAATATCGAACTGGAGTGCACGCTAAAAAAGTACAATACAAAGAGACATACAAAATGTTTTACAGAGCACAACAAAAATTTGAAAACGAAGCCGAAAACTCAAACTGGAACGTGAAATCCAATGCAAGCAAATACAACGATAAAAGCTCAGACAATTATTAACGAAAAAATGTATGTACACAAAAAGCAAAAAAAAAAACATCAATGGCTGCCTTGTGCTTGGTGAGCTGATGCCAATTTCTTGATGTCTGGAACCATTTTTGTTAATCGCATTCTTAAATCACTGCGCTCAGAGATCTTCAACATGTTCCTTGACTTAGAAAGGATCTGTTGGACGTCGCTGAAGCCCCTCTCCACTAAGTAAGTGGAAGGAAAGGCTAAAAGAAGCAACTTAACTTCCTCCCACAATATTGGGTAAGTGTTCCTCATTTTCACCCAAAAAGCTTTGTAGCCGTAACTCTGAAAATGTGACTGGACTTCACAGTCGTATTTCAGATCTGTCAGTGGCTCTTGCAGTTTGGGATGAAGTTGTGCAAAGTCTGCTGTGAAAGGATTTAGCACCCAAGTGGGCACTTCCAGATTTATCAGATCATAGAATCTGGTTTCCATATCTTCTTTTAGTTGCTTCAAGTGGCAGCAAAAAACATCCAAATCTTCTCCTTGGAGTTCACGTTCATTACTAAGGCTTGGGAACTGATACAGCTCCTGGCGACTCATATTGCTTGCAAGGAGGTCCAATTTGGAAATAAATGAGCAGATTACTCCCTTGGCCTTAAGAAAATTGATTTTATCTCCTTGAAGCTTTACGTTCACTTCATTCAGCTTGTCAAAAACATCAGCGAGATAAGCTACATCCAGACGTTGAAGTTTAAGAGAACTGCTTAGACTTGGGTCAATGGATTCAAGAAATTCGACAACTGTGTCAAAATGTTCGTGGAATCGCCGCAGACACTTTCCTTTTGAAAGCCACCTTACTTTGGTGTGCAAAAGGAGACGTTCAAACTCCTTGTCATTTTCTTCACAAAGCTTGTGAAAAAGTCGGTTGTTCAAGGCATTCGACTTAATTTTATTCACAGCTTTAATGACGTAACGTAGAGACTCGTGCAAACGGCCACTCAAATTTTTTGAGGCAAGGTGCTGTCTATGAATGACGCAATGGACAGTCATAACTCCAGGTACAACTGATTTTAGATGAGCTTGAAATCCGCAATATCGTCCGTCCATGGATGCAGCTCCGTCGGTTGCACATGCCACGACGTTTGTCAAAGGGATGTTTTTCTCATTAAGAAACTCTTCAACCTAAATGTTTTCTCACAAAGAAGACAAAACGGAAGCTGTACGTTGGAAGGAGATGGAATGAATCCCAATTTTAGGTATTCCGTCGAATATTGGCGACACTTCCTCTTCTCGGCCATGTTACGTTGACATTACAGCTGACGTCACAGGGGACAGCCACTCAGCATGCGATGTTTCAAAAGAAGCGCTCCCCCCTCCATCACTGCCCATTCTGGCCAATGGCGCGCCACTGTATGGGTAGAGGCTGCTGCGCAACGCGCATGAAGATAAGCGATGCGTATTCACATATGTACGGCGTTCTGTACTGAAGCTAGCTGGAGGAACATTTGAAAACACAATTCAATCCACTAATAGCGAGTGATCTGATGTTTTTGTACGACAGATATACAGCGATTCATTGTACGAAAAAGTCTCAAAAGTATCCCCAAAATTTCTCGCTCCATCACCCCCATATCGCCCCCTTTTTGTTCCTTCACCCCCACGTTGCCCCTTTTCGTTCCATCGCCCCCCTGAAAAACGAAATCACCCCCTGGGGGGCGATATCGCCCAGGTTAAGAACCACTGAGTTAGATCGCCATTAATAACAATTTCTGCTTGCTGTAATGTATAAATAGCTTTAACCCCTTCAATAAAATTCCCCCCAAAGTCCATTTCTTGTAGAACTTTAAGCATAAAGACGCAATTTAAGTTTTTAAAGGGCTTCTCAACGTCTAGGAATATTAGAGCTGCCTGTTGTTCATTGTGGTATTGTAGGTATTCAATAATATTCAAAACCATTCTCACGTTATTCTTTAGCTGCCTTTTTGGCAGAAAGCCAGCTTGGTCATCGTGAATATATTACCTGTAAAACTTGTTTTAGTCTTTCTGCCAAAATTGCAGCAAATAGTTTATAATCCTTATTTAATAATGAGATTGGTCTGTAATTCTTTATCATCGTGGCATCCTGACCCTCCTTCGGAAGTAACACAATATTAGCTTCTGACCATGTTGGGGGTATTTCCCCCCCCTGTAATATAACATTCATTACATCCTTTAATGGCTGAAGAAGTTCATTTTCAAAACATTTATAATATTGACTTGTAAGTCCATCTGGACCAGGAGGTTTAACTAATTTCATTTTTTTATAGCTTCTGATATTACAAAAGTAGTTATTGGGTCATTCATAAATTGTCTCTGGGCCTGTGAAAGTTTCGGCAAATTTTGTCTAAGCAAGTATTCATCTATTTTTGACCTATCTAACTCCTGCATCCTATACAGATTAGAATAAAAGTTGAGAAAGGATTTTTTAATCTGGTCGTTATCAGTTATTACTTTATTACCTTCACATTTTTTTTCAATCATTCTCTTTTCCCTCTCCTTTCTTAGTCTATATGCCAACCATCTCCCTGGTTTATTTGCAAACTCAAAATGTCTTTGCTTCACATACTGTAACTCAATTTTGTTTCTATTTCTTTGACTGTTAACATAGACAGTTGTTGGCGTAGTAAGTTAATTTGGTGCAGAATTTTACGGTCCATAGGTGATTTTTGCAGTTCAATTTCTTTCTGTCTGATTGCATCGAGTATCTTCTGGGTCCTTTTCAAAGATTTTTTCTTCTCTAACCGATTGTATTGTATAAAATAACCCCTCATAACTGCCTTACTAGCCTCCCAAACCGTTATTAGATCTGTCCCTTTACCTAAATTATTATCAAAATATTCATGTAATTTCTTTTTACATTCCTTTACAGTTGTCTCCTTTTGTAAAATAGATTCATTCAATCTCCATCTATAACTCAAACTCTTTTTTCTGAGGACCAAAACAACTGGGTTATGATCAGAAAAGGATTTAGGTAGGATATAAACTTTTAAAATTCTATTTGCTGGACTTCCGGTTCCGGTTGCAGCGCCCGCGGACGTGCAGAGAACTCGTTCTCTTGGCCGTCCGGTTTCCCCCCGCCGGTAGACCCTGGATAGGGTCGAAAGTCGCCCTGTAGGGGCGACCACCGTAGAGGAGGGCACTCGTTGATCGCGAAGGGAGCGGCAGCTCCCTCTGCGGTCTGAGAAAACCACCTTTGGGCCGACGGGGAAAAGATCGGCCAGTAACATGGCCGATCACTCAGCTGCTCCAGCCGAAAGTCACAGCAACATCTAAGCGAAAAGAACCACCGTGGAAGATCCGGGTGAGACCTTTCCTTCCCTCTTGTTAATTTACCTTTTTCCCTGCTAACAGCTTTAAGAACTATTTCCCTATTTTGAGAAAGCAGCGTTTGCTTACTGGGGAAAACGGGCTTTGGAAAAACAATTATTGTTTTTTTTACTATTTTATTTTGTCTACATAAGCAGTTGGAACTCGAGCATCCGGGTTATTGTGACTTTCTCTTTTGGCTTGTTTATCTTCAGTTTAGGTGAAAATCCTTAGGGAGGGGGTGGAATGTTCTTTTTTTCTCCCCCCCCTCCTGAACAGTACTGCCTAAAAAACTTTTTGCTCTCTGGGCGGACTTATGTAGATTCTTTTGGATACAATGCATCCTGGGACTTGGCATGAAGCCCAGAAACTTTGGCTGATACAATGTAACTTGCTCTATTTGAACTCCCACTTCCTGATTTTGGCGTGATGCCCAGACTGGATTACAACATAACAACTGACTGCCAGTTTTTATCTCTGTGCTGGACTTGACTATTGGTGTTTTTTTTTTCTCTATCTTTCTTTGGAAATATATCTGTCTGCATTTTATATTTTATAACGCTGCAATCTATTTTTTAAGCTGAACTTCTTTAAAAAAAAAAAAAGAAGAAGATGGAATCCTACTCACAGATTAATTATGGACTTATATTAGAAAAAATCTTGGAAGCGAGACTGGAACTTAAAGAACATATTAGATCGCTTAGTTTCAAGGAGGACTCAGAATTAAAAATTGAAGCTCAACCTTTGATTGACTATGATACACAATCAGATCTACAACTTAATGAGATGGATGGAATACATTTACAATCTATTGAATCTACTGAATCTATTGAAGAGGAAGAGGACACATCCTACATGATGGATTTCTTTGATGATCAAAGGCAGAACTCAACTAAAACATTTACAACTTTAAAAGCAACAGGATTGGACTTCCAAATACGAGGCACAAAAAACGTTGACAACATAACAGTACAGACAACACTGGATAAAAGTGAAAAAGAATATGATTGGACTCAATGGTGGGAAAAGGCCTTTAGCCAGTTACTAAGATGGGAGGATTTAGAGGCCCTGTTGTGGAAACCTACCTGGCACAAAAAGAAAGCTAGAATTAGATTTAAAAATAAGAGTTAAAATTTTATTTGATGGGTAAAAAGGGCTTCTGGACGTTGATTGAACTAATATTTTTGAGATCTTTAAGGTTACTTTGGTATGAGTCAACACTAGATTTAAATTATGGATTTGATTATGATTTGGAATGGCAATAAGAAAAATTGGAAAATTTATAATTAAAGGAGTTAGATTGAGATTGAGACTGGTGAAATATTATTGATATTTTTATCTATAAGAATTGATTGGTAATTAGTGAGGTATTAAATGGATTAAACTGAAACAATTGAGGAATCTTTTAGGGACGTGGATTGATCTATGAAAATATTGGATAGAATATATGAAATAGAATATAGTTGAGAAATATTAAGATATAATAGTTATATTACTTGTTTATGATAAAATAATTATTGTCCTATTATCATTATTATAATGTTATTATATTACTATGTCTAATGCAATAGTTTTAAAATATATAAATTCATGTTTATTTACATAATATGTATGTGAAATAGAATAAGAGATATAATTTGATTGAGAAGCATAAATTGAAATTGGAATAATAAATAGAGGTGAGAAACAATTTATATTTTAGGAATGCTCGAATTGTATACCATAAGAGGGAACTTTTAAAGTAGTAGTTTAAATTGTATATGTATGACTGTATTTTTTGTTGTGTTCTATGGAGTGCCCTATCTCCACGATGTGTTACAAGCACTTGGCTGTAAAACAAACAAAAACTAATAAAACTTGTTATGGAAAAATTCTATTTGCTATGTTTTTAGAGGTCCATAATCATATCGATCCTTGAAAAAGATTTGTGCCTTTCTGAAAAAAAGGTATATTCTCTTGCGGAGCCATTTTTATGCCTCCATGAGTCTATTAGTGTTAAATTGTCCATCATTTCAAAAAATGACTTTGGTAGTTTGCCCTGGGGTGGTTTGATCCCTTTAGCAGATGTTCTATCCCAAAGTGGCGAAATCACTCCATTCCAATCCCCCAGCATAAGCCAATTTTCATATGAAAAAGGCAAGAGTTGGTCCATAAGATACTAAAAAAAAATGTTTTTCCTGAACTGTTTTTCCCTCTAGGATTTCCATCCACGGAGTCCTTCCTAATCTCTTTCTTAGTTTGTTGAAGTCAGCTCTCTTAAAGTGTAAAACACTGGTCTGACTTTGTTCAGTCACCTGTGCCTACATTATGCTGAATTCTATTATGACATGGTCACTCTCTCCCAAAGTTCCTACAACTTCTACTCCCTCAACCATTTCATCCCTATTAGTAAGGATTAAGTACAGTATAGAATTCCCTCCTCCACCTTATGGGAGATAAAGTTGTCAGCTAGGCACATCAAAAACCTGTTCGATCTCCCACTCGCTGCAGAGTTTGTTTCCCAGTTGATGTTAGGGTAATTAAAGTCTCCCATTACTACAAAAGTGTTTCCTGCACACCTCAACTAACTGATTAGAAAAAGTTAATCTATTTCCTCTACTTGGTTGGGTGGCCTTTAGTACATACCTATGGCAATTCATTTATTTTTCCTCTTATATTCACCCAAATACTTTCAAGAAAGCTTTCATTCCTAGTACAGGTAATCCTTGACTCACAACAGTAATAGAGCCTGCCCATTTCAGTCATAAGGCAGGAGGATGTTAACTGAAACTCGTTAAGTGAAACAGCCATCCTTGATCACCCCAATACATACATTAAATGAATGCAGGGGTTCAATCAATCAATCAGAATAGAGCTGGAAGGGACTTTGGAGGTCTTCTAGTCCAACCCCCTGCTTAAGCAGGAGACCCTATACCATTTCAGACAAGTGACTTCCAGTCTCTTCTTAAAAACCTCCAGTGAGGTTAGGAAGTTTCTACTTAATTCCAAGCTGCTTCTCTCCTCGATTAGTTTCCATCCATTGTTTCTTGTCTTGCCTTCTAGTGCTTTGGAAAATAAGTTGACCCCCTCTTCTTTGTAGCAGCCCCTAAAACACTGGAATACTGCTATCATGTCACCCCAGTCCTTCTTCTCTTTAGACTAGCCATACCCAATTCCTGCAACCGTTCTTCATATGTTTTTGTCTCCAGGCCTTTAATCATCTTAGTTGCTCTTCTTTGCACTTTTTCCAAAGTCTCAACATCTTTTTTGTAATGTGGTGACCAAAACTGGATGCAGTATTCCAGGTATGGCCTTACTAAGGCTTTATAAAGTGGTACTAATACTTCACATGATTTTGATTCTATGCCTCTGTTTATACAACCAAGGATTGTATTAGCTTTGTTGGCTGTTGCAGCACACTGCTGGCTCATGTTTAAGTGATCGTGATATTATGGTATTAGCCATCACCTGTGATAATGAATTATAGAGAAAAATGAGACCAACAAACTGTACTCAGAAACATGGCTTTAGTCCTAACAAACAAACCAGCAGAGGAAAAAAATGGCAAAAAAACCCAAAACAAAAGAAAAGAAACAACGTTTGTGCAAACAATGCAGCTGATGTAGTATGAAGCATACCTACAAACAGCATCCAGCCTATGGTCAGAAATATCATAAGTGTGGAAAGTATAACCACATGGCTAAAATGTGCAAAAGTACAAAAACTGGTCAATAATTACAGTAGTGGCCAAAATTGTGGAAACCTTTTGGGAAAATTGTACAGTAGAAATGCCACCTTTGGTTAAGTTTCCACCAATTTTTCTTCTAATTTCTTTATAACTGTAGCCTTGTTCACTTAATAATACTATTTTACATCGCTTTCTGGGCGACCAGTCAACTCTTTGCACCATTACTTTAATTTTATTACGTTTTACAAGCTCACTAAATGAAAGAACACAAAAACCCCCAACCAACTTGATAGCGATCACATAACACACTGACAAATGTCCTCCTCTCAGCTTCAATACATGACATCAATAACTGAATCCTACTGTGATCTGCTTGGCTCATTGCCAAAACAAGATGACACCTGATTGGCTCTCTAAACACTCATGCTCATTGGCTACAATCAGATGAAGGAAAGCTACCCGATATCAACCTAAGGAAGTTGTGCTTCCTTTTTCTGGTTATTTGGCTATAACTTTTCATAGAATACAGTACAGATAATTGAACAAACCTTGTTGCATTACATTCTTGATTAAATTATCTTTCCATTGATATATAATTTTATGGTACTACTCCAAAGGAAAAGTGGTGTTATTAGCCATCAAACCTCAAAAATACACTTTTCCCAAAAGGTTTCCACAATTTTGGCCACTACTGTATATGCAGAAAAGCACAGGAATAAGAATCTGAAGGTCATGATGATTTCTTCATAAGCTCAATTGACATGAACAGGGTAAAACATCAGAATTAAGTTTGAACTGAAACAATGCTCACTAATGGGGTCTTGAAACCTTAGAACAAGAGAGTTGGAAGGGATCTTGTAGGTCAGGGGTGCCCAACCTATGGTCTGCAGTCCGGGACCGGGCTGCAGGCTCTTGGCCCGCGGGCTGCGGAAATGGCTGGCCGGTGCGCGCACACGTGGGCACACATTCCCCCCTCACACTAGTGCCCACGGCCCCATTTGAGCATGCGCTCGGGTGCGAACGGGGATGCTAGCGTGGGACGGGTGTCCACAGTCCATTTGAGCATGAGCTGCTAGCCCGGGAGGTTTGCACGGCCCGTTCATGCATGCGCGAAGGGGCCACTAGCTGCCGTGGGGGGGTGCGTGGCTGTTCGCACATAAGCACGGCGCCAGCGCATGCCGCATGCCGCATGCGCGAACGGGGCTGCTAGTGCCGCGCCAGTGTGCGTGGCCCTGTGTGTGTGCGTGCGCACACACCAATTTTGAAGCTGCTCTCCTTCCCTCTGGTCCTCGAGCCCGGAAAGGTTGGAGACCTCTGTTGTAGGTCATCTAGTCCAACCCCTTGTTCAAGCAGGAGACCCTATACCATTTCTGACAACTGGCAGTCCAGTCTCTCCTTGAAAGCCTGCAGTGATGAAGCACTCATAACCTCTGAAGGCAAGCTATTCCATTGGTTGACTGTTCTCACTGTCAGAATATTTCTCCTTATTTCTAGGTTGAATCTCTCCTTGATCAGTTTCCATCCATTATTCCTTGTCTGGCCTTCAGGTGCTTTGGAAAATAGGTTGATCCCCTCCTCTCTGTGACAGCCCCTCAAATATTGGAACACTGCTATCATGTCTCCCCTGGTCCTTCTCTTCACTAGACTAGCCATGCCCAGTTCCTGTAAACATTCTTCATGTTTTAGCCTCCAGTCCCCTAATCATCTTTGTTGCTCTTCTCTGCACTTTTTCTAGAGTCTCAACATCTTTTTTATAGTGTGGAGACCAAAATTGGTTGCAGTGTTCTAGGTGTGGTCTTACTAAGGCTTTATAGAGTGGTATTAGTACCTCACGTGATCTTGATGGAATCCCTCTGTTAATGCAACTTAGGATTGCATTGGCTTTTTTGGCTGCTGCCGCACACTGTTGGTTCATATTTAATTGATTGTCCACTAAGACTCCAAGATCCATCTCACAGTTACTGCTATTAAGCCTGGTTTCACCCAATCCATATTTGTACTTTTGGTTTTTCTTGCCTAAGTGTAAGACTTTACTTTTCTCTACATTGAATTTCATTTAAATATTGGAACACTGTCCCAAAGATGCTTTTTCATGAGGCAACTGGACTTTCTTGTTTTTCCTTGAAGACATTTCGCTTCTCATCCAAGAAGCTTGGAACACTGCTATCATGTCACCCCTGGTCTTTCTCTTCACTAGACTAGCCATGCCCAGTTCTTGTAACTGTCCTTCATATGTTTTAGCCTCCAGGCCCCTAATCATCTTTGTTGCTCTTCTCTGCACTCTTTCTAGAGTCTCAACATGTTTTTTATAGTGTGGTGACCAAAACTGGATGCAGTATTCTAGGTGTGCCCTTACTAAGGCTTTATAGAGTGGTACTAGTACCTCACGTGAACTTGATTCAATCCCTCTGTTAATGCAGCTTAGGATTGCATTGGTATTTTTGGCCACTGCCGTGCACTGCTGGCTCATATTTAATTGATTGTCCACTAGGACAATCAATTAAACAAACCTATGCTGGCTTCTAGTTATAAATTTATTTGTTTCTAGATGTACACAGATCTGTTTTTTGATTATTTTTTCCAGTACCTTCCCAGGGATTGATGTTAGGCTGATTGGTCTGCAGTTTCCTGGGTCTGATTTTTTTCCTTTTTTGAAGATGGGAACCACATGAGCTCTTTTCCCATCCTCAGGTACTTCCCCGGTGCTCCAGGATTTTTGAAAGATATGGTACAATGTTTCTGAGATGACATCTGCCAGCTCCTTCAGAACTCTGGGATGTAATCCGTCAGGTCCCGGTGATTTATATTCAACAAGATCAGACAGCCGTTCTCTTACCATTTTCTTGCTTATTTTAACTTTTATTTCTAGTCTGTCTTTTACAGTTATGTTTTTGGTAGGTTGGGCTATAGTTTCTTTTTGTGTGAAGACTGATGCAAAGAATGAGTTAAGCAGCTCTACTTTCTCTCTACTGCCTGTTACTTCATATTTGAGGACCCCATGGAAACCCACTGGGCAGAGGCCAAGATCCGCTCCAGTCGGCAGGGGAAGCGGCCGGTTGCAGAGTACATTCGAGAGTTTCGCAGCCTAGTAGCCCGCTTGAGAAAGTGGCCTGAGTCCCTGCTGGTCTACCAGTTCCAGGATGGGCTGAACCGGGAGCTGTACCACAACTGCCTACCCTGGGGGGTGCCTAATGACCTCCGGGTGTGGTACCAGCTAGCCACAAATGTGGAGCTAGACCTGATGGAGTACCAAGAGCATGCTGCCCACAAGGGTCGGCCCCGCCGAGTAGCTGAGAGACACCCCTCAGCCCGAGGGGCAAGGGAGGTGCTCCCCCCCCCGGTCCTAGGGAGAAGCCTCGCCAGATCTTAGGAGCCTGCTTCCGATGTGAGAAGGAAGGCCATAGAGCGGCCGACTGCCAGGGTCTGCGACCAGAGTCGGCGTCGTAGACCCCAACCCGGCCAAAAGGGAAAAAACGCCAGCGAAGCCAAAGGAGAAGATGCGGGTTGCGCAGCAGGTTCTGGAAGTCTCTCCCCAGTCCAGCGAGGGGGAGGGAACAATGAGGGGGAATACAACCCGATGGTAAGTGGCACCATCACACCAATGACTGCCCGGGTAGAGATCCTGGTGCCTACTCGGGAGTAAAAGGCACCCTCACTGCCCTATTAGATTCAGGCTGCACCCGGTGCCTGTCAGCTTGCCAACAGTGGAAAAGCTGGGGTTGAGACTCAGGAAACTAAGGCAGCCCATGGGATTTGAACAGCTAGTTGGTTCCCTTATGGGCGGGCTGGCTGAGACCTGCTTGACGGAGCCAGTGAGCCTAAGGATTGAGAATCACGTAGAGACTATCCGCTTTATTATTATTTTTTAAACAAGTTTTATTGGTTTTTTTGTTTTTACATCAGAGTGCTTGGGAAACAACGTGGAGATGGGGTAATCAATCATCAAAAAAACACAATCGTACATGTATAGTTCAGGTTAATTCTTTAAAGATTCCCTCTCTATTTCCCTCAATTGATATAACATAGTCAAATTAATACATTTCTAAATAGAGTTCAATCAATCAAAAAAAATATCAATAATATTTCACCTATATCAGTCAAAATCCTGTTTTAAGCTTTACTAACTTACAATTACCATGTTCCAATTTAGCCTTAAATAAACACATAATTTACACTTCGGGTGTCCCTAATTTCCCATATTTCATAGGATAATAATTACATCTAAAATGAACATATTATTCCAACCGTTATATTTTTATACTTCCCAACTATATTCTATTTCTTATTCTGGTAACTCATTTATAAATACCATATCTTCTTTTATCACAATCCCTTTTCTTGTTCTCCTTCCATTGCATAATAATTATCACACCCAAAACAAAAATATTACTCCAAAAAATACCTTCTTACTCTATTTCAAATATATATATTATAAATCAATCCATATCTCAAGTAATTATCATACCTATAAACAAACATATTATTCCAGAAGATACCTTCTTACTGCATTTCACATCTATATTCTATTCCTTATTCTAATAACTCCTTGTTTACAACCTTTTCCATATTACAATTCCAAACCATAATCAAATCAATAATTTTCATCTCAGTGGTATTAACTCAGTCAAAATCTCTAAAAGCCTTTTTAACCCATCAAGTAAATTTTTAAATCTCATTTTTAAATCTAATTCTAGCTTTCTTTTTGTGCCAGGCAGGTTTCCATAAAGAGCCTCTATATCATCAAATCTCAGTGTTTGGTTATACATATTTATCAACAATTCAGTCTGGTCATATTTATAATCAATTTTGTTCAATGTGGTAGTTACTCGTTGGTTATCCATGTTGTCACAGTTTTCAATGCCTCGTATTTGCAAATCAGTTCCTGTTGCTTTTGGCACTACAGATGTTTTAATTGAAATCATTCTTTGATCATCAAAGTTCTCAATGAGTTGTACGTGGGAATGTATGATGTCCTCTTCTATGTTGATTTGTTCCTCTTCTATTGTTATTTGAGTTATGAAGTAGTCAGTAAGTTTACAGGTAGATTGTGGATGAGATTCCTCCATCTCATTAAATTGTGTATGTTGTTGCATACAGGCCTCTTTGGAGTTGATCTGTTCCTCCTCTGTTATTCCTTGGTCTATAAGTTGATCAGTCAAGATTTGAGGTTCAATTTTTGGTTCTGAAGTATCATCTTTAATGTTCATTCTAAAGATCCTTTGCTCCTTAAGTTCCAATTTTTTTTCCAGTATAAGCCCATAGCCAAGCTGTGGGTAAAACTCCTCCATTTCAGTGGTAAGGTAATCTTTTACTTTTTTAGTGGAGGCTATTAACAATCAGCCCGTATCCACCTCCACACAGCTGTTACAAATTCTTTATCTTTTCCCTTTTATGGTAATTTGAAGGTCAAATCCAGCCTCACAGTCAAAGAGAAAGTATAGTTGCAATGTCATTTTTCGCCACAAGATGTCCCCAGTAAACAATAAAATCTTTTTCCAGAAACGTTTTAGTCAAGTTAAAAAAGGAATACAAATAAAAGAAAACAATATTGTCCAGTTTTGTAAGCAAATAAAATAATAAAATTCTGTAGTAGGGTTTTTTTCAGGACCCCAGAGTATTCAAGAGTAGAAATAGTCAATAAAAATTAATTTATTATTTATTGTCCAAAGCTCGTTTTCCCAAGTGAGCGAACGCTGCTTTATCAAAATAGGGAAATAATTCCAGGGGCTTTACACAGGGAGATAGTAAGGGTGTTGTGGTCTGAAGGAGGATACAATCCTTGAAAACGGAGACATTATTCTCTGTTTTAGTTTCTTTCTTTTGCATTCCTTGCCAGGAGTTTTGATACAACCCTTTGGTACATTACAAAGTGGATGCCAGAATCTGGATTTCTCTGGCTGGCGTCTGTCTTATCTTGCTAACTCCTCCCTTACTTTATTGTCATGATTTACGTCTTCCAATTAGGCTGGAGGCCAAAGATTCACTTCCCTTCCCAATCTCCCGCTTTCTTCACAATTCTCCTCCCTCTGTCTTGTCATTTGATTTAACTCCAAAAATACCAAACAGTTCTGCATATCTTGTCAATGCAATAATATCCCATATTAACAGCGTTGACATCCGGCCCCCCTTACAAAAAGGACAGATCCTGTAATGTAAACAAAACCATATATTAATGACTAGTCTTCGGTTTGTTGGGGTATTTCGTATGAAACCTTTTGATGAGCCTGGCAGCTTTCACCTCACTGGATTTCACCCAAGTGGCTTCAGACATCGGGTATCCCTTCCATTGTACTAGGTACTGCAATTTCCCTTTAAAAATTCTAGAATCAAGAATATGTTTCACTTCATAATGGGTCTGCCCCGCAACTACGAGGGGCCCAGGTGCTTTCTTCGGGGGAGGTCTTAAAGTGGAGCCCCAATAAGGCTTTAACAAGCTACTGTGGAAGACAGGGTGAATTTTACCCAAATGTCTAGGGAGTTTCAGTTTTACAGTGACTGGATTGATGACCTTTACGATAGGAAAAGGTCCTAAGAATTTCGGTCCTAATTTCTTGCTGGGTAATTTGAGGCGTAAATATTTGGTTGACAAATAAACCTTTTCCCCAACTTGGAACGTTCTTTGGGGAGCCCTCTTTTTGTCAGCTTGTTTTTTATAGGTTTCAAAAGTCTTTTTTAAAGCAGTTTTTGTGTTTCTCCAAACTTCCTCCCATCCCCTCACCCATTGGTCAAGTGTCTGGGAAGCGGTTGGCACTTGGGGATATTCAGGAATTGGACTGAACTCTTTGCCTGTGGCTACTCTGAAAGGTGTGTAGCCGGTGCTGCTGTGCACAGAATTGTTATACGCCACTTCTGCGAAGGGGAGGAGGTCAGTCCAGTTCGTCTGTTGATAAGACACGTAGCATCTGAGATATTGCTCCACCATTTTGTTAGCGGCTTCTGCAGCTCCGTTGGTGGCCGGATGAAAAGCAGATGACAAGCCTTGAGATGATCCAATTAATTTAAGAAAACTCCTCCAAAACTTTGCTGTGAACTGCACCCCCCTGTCTGAGATTATTCGCTTAGGAGCGCCGTGCAGTCGGTAGATATGTTTCAGGAACAATTTAGTCAGTCGTTGAGCGGATGGGAGTCCTTTGCAGGCGATGAAATGAGCCTGCTTCGAAAACAGGTCTATTACAGTCCAGATGACAGTATTTCCTCTACTCTCAGGTAGGTCTACGATAAAGTCCATAGCTATTTCTTCCCAGGGTTGGGAAGGTTCTGCCACCGGCTGCAGTAATCCAGGGGTTTTCCCCGGTATTCTTTTCATTGTAGCACATACGGTACAACTCTTCACATAGTTTTCCACATCTCGTTTCAGTCCCGGCCACCAAAATTGCCGGCGGGTGAGATGTAGTGTTTTTATATATCCAAAGTGTCCAGCCTGCTTTACATCATGGCTGTGTTTGAGAGCATTGAGACGGAGGGATTCGGGCAAATACAGTTTCCCCCCTTTGTAAGCCAACCCATCCCGGCACGTCAAGTAGGTTTGGTTATCTTTGAACCATTGATCGGTGAGGAGCTCTCGTTTTATTTTCTTTGCTCCAGGGTCATCCGGATTTGGGACCCTGCGAGGCGTGATTTGTGCAACAGGTTGTGGATTGGAGATAATCGCCTCGTTGACTTCTTCACGTTCGCTTTTGTATTGGGGCAATCTCGATAGCGCATCAGCTAGGAACTTTTCCCCCCTGGTATGTACTTTAGAGTAAAGTTGAAGCGGTTAAAGTACTATGCCCACCGTACTTGCTTTGGGGACAATTTGCGAGGAGTTTTCAGTGCCTCTAGGTTTTTGTGATCTGTCCATACTTCGAATGGCACCTTGCTCCCCTCCAGATAGTGTCGCCAGTTTAACAGCCCCCATCTAATTGCGAAGGCCTCCTTCTCCCATATTGCCCATCTCCGTTCACTTTCCTTAAATTTTTTGGAGGTGTAGGCGCAGGGTTGCAGGACTCCCTTCTTGTTCTTTTGAAGCAATACAGCTCCAACTGCCACATCACTGGTGTCGGCTTGAATTACAAAGGGCTCCCCTAGACAGGGGTGCTTTAGGACCGGTTCGGCAGCGAATAGTCTTTTTAAATTCTCAAAAGCGGTTTGACAGTTCATAGTCCATGCTAGTGGTTGGCCCGGTCACGGCTTCCCTCCTTTTCCCCGTTTTTAGTAAATCTGTAAGGGGTAGGGCAATTTTGGCAAAAGAGGGGATGAATTGACGGTAGAAGTTGGCAAAACCTAGAAAGCTCTGGAGTTGTTTGCGGGTTCTGGGGGGCTGCCATTTGATTATAGTTTTCACCTTGGCTGGATCCATCTCAATGCCTTCGTTGGAGATTCTGTAGCCGAGGTAATCTAATCGGGTCTGGTGAAATTCACATTTTGACAATTTGGCATAAAGCTTGGCATTCAATAGTTTCTTTAACACTTCTCTTACCAGCTTTATGTGATCAGTCATATTCGTGCTGTATATCAGAATATCATCAAGGTACACCAGAACCCCTTTGTACAAGTGTTCATGTAGGACTTCATTAATCAACTGCATGAATACGGCTGGGGCCCCCTGTAGTCCGAATGGCATGACTTTGAATTGATAGCTCCCCATGGGGCAGTTGAAGGCGGTTTTCCACTCATCTCCTTCTTTTATTCTCACTCGGTAGTATGCCTCTCTCAGGTCTAATTTAGTGAAGACACTCCCCTTAGTCAGATGAGTTAATAAGTCCTTTAGGAGGGGGAGGGGGTATCTGTTTTCTACACTCACAGCGTTGAGGCCCTTATAGTCCACGCAGAGTCGAAGAGACCCATTTTTTTTCTTTAAATAACACGGGGGCTCCCACAGTAGATTTGGCCCGTTCAATGAACCCCCTCTCTAAGTTTTTATTCACGTATTGCTGCATCTCTTCCATCTCGAGGGGGGACATGGCGTACATTCTCGGGCGTGGAAGTTTGGCTCCTGGCACCAGTTCGATAGAACAGTCATTGGGTCTGTGAGGGGGTAGGACATCGCATTCATTTTCACTAAATGCCTCTGCTAAGTCCCAGTATTCGTTGGGGATGAGTGATTCATCTGGTGACGGTGAGGCAGCTATGAGTGCTCGCTCATTAGGTGGCCTAAAGTGTCCCGCAACGTCAGTTGAATCAGTGGGAGGCTCAGGCCCTATAGGTAGTCTCACAGTTCTCATTCCTTTCTCCCACCAGATAAGTGGCTTCCATTTGTCCAACCAGGCTAAGCCTAGAATCACAGTCTCAGTCATTTTTGGGGCCACTAGGAACCGAATAAATTCCCAGTGTGCCCCTATTTCTAGGCGTAGAGGCTCAGTTAACTGTGTGACTAAAGTCCCTCCCATCAGGGAGCCGTCAGCTTGCTCGAACCTCACAGGGTTGGAAAGTTGTTTTGCCCGTATGCCCATTTTCATGGCAAAGGGTAGGCTAATAATGCATCGGGTGCATCCAGAATCAATTAATACGTTTAAGTCTATTTGTGTTCCCGACTTAGGGATTGTAAGCTTGGCGGCTAGTGAAAAAGATGGGATTCGTCGACTCACCATCGGGTCATTCTCCCCTTCGTCGTCGCCGTCAAAGGAGGGTAGAGCGGGGGCAGGTCCATCTGGAGTCCCGGCGTTCTCTTGTGTGGGAGGTGTAATCTGGGTAACAGGTGCTTGCGTGGCCCAGTTGGATTTTTCTCTCATTAGCCGCTGGGCAGGTCTCCTTTTCATTGCTGGTTCCGGACTGCTCTGCAGTTGGGGGTAGGGGACTGGACAGCTTGTTGCTCGATGTCCCTTATTTCTGCATCGGAAACACTTTATCGACGCGCTTGCGGGTGGCCCGGTTCTTTCAGTCATCGTGGTAGCCGGAGGGTCTCGTGGGGGTGATTGTTGTTCGGATTGCTCTGGTTGCTGCTCAGATTCAGGTGGGGAAGGCTTTTTATAGCGGGCGAGCTGAACATCTAGTTTCACCATCGTCTGGTACCACTCGTACAGTCGGTTAGGTACTGCTCGAATAATGCAGGCCTGGGAGAGGTGATCATCTAATCCCTCAATGAAGTGATGGATTAGGGACTGCTCTGACCACCCCTCTATCCGACCTGCTATCTTGCGAAACTCTCGCACGTACTCCAGGGCAGGCCTGCCGACTTGTTTTATTTTGTGGATTTGTTCTCTTGCTTTTAAGCCAAGGGATGGGTCCTCAAATCTTTCTTTCAGACCCAGGAGGAAGAGTTGGGGGTCTTCCAATTCTGGGGCTTGCTCATTATATAAATTGTTCAGCCACTTGGATGCGTCTCCCTCTAGGCCAGACGCAATCACATCGACCATAGCCCCTGGGCCGGGGTAGAGATAAGCCCAGCTATTCAAGTGCGAGCGTACTTGGTTAAGGAAAAAAATCAGTTTCTCTGGATCCCCATCGAAGGTTGCTCTGAATGGAGTAATTATATGTTGTTGGGGCCCCCACTGTGGCTGTTGCTGCCGCTGGCCCCATCCTGGTTGCTGGTTTATGCCCAGGGGTTGCACGTTCAGGGGCTGGGGCCAATCTCCTTGTTGTGGCCATCCTCCCTCTAGCTGCTGACCTCCTGGGCCCTGCACCATCCTTATCTGTTGCAAGGTCCCTATCGGCTGTGGTGAGCTCAAAAGTCATCTGCTCCCTGCCTGCTTCGAATGCCATACTCCCCATTGTTGCAGAGGCCTCAGACATGGATTCCCTCTCTCTTCAGGGCTGGGGTCCCTGATAGAGGAAGACAGGGTCTGATAGGCTGTCTGATATGAACTGGAGGGGCTGTAGGCTTCTTTTCTCAGGGGTGGGTCTCTGCCCCTCTCCTCTGGGGTTTGAGATATTTCCAGTAACTCACCTGGGTCTTGAATGGCAGTTTGCCCATTGTCTGTCCACCGGTTCTCATTTGTTTGCCAAAATTCATTTTCCCACAGCATGCTGTCTGTTACTTCCCCCTCTGGGATATCAGGTGCTGCCGGGCTGTATTTAACAAACTCCCGTTTCATGATAGATTGGCTTGCTCCTGAATTCTGTCATTCTCACTCCAGGCTAGGAGAAAGAGGTGGGGTAATGCACCTCCCTCTGTTGTTTGAAAAGTTTTTAGATTCTGGCATGATGTTGTGGTCTGAAGGAGGATACAATCCTTGAAAACGGAGACATTATTCTCTGTTTTAGTTTCTTTATTTTGCATTCCTTGCCAGGAGTTTTGATACAACCCTTCGGTACATTACAAAGTGGATGCCAGAATCTAGATTTCTCTGGCTGGCGTCTGTCTTATCTTGCTAACTCCTCCCTTACTTTATTGTCATGATTTACGTCTTCCAATTAGGCTGGAGGCCAAAGATTCCCTTCCCTTCCCAATCTCCCGCTTTCTTCACAATTCTCCTCCCTCTGTCTTGTCATCTGATTTAACTCCAAAAATACCAAACAGTTCTGCATATCTTGTCAATGCAATAATATCCCATATTAACAGCGTTGACAAAGGGTAAAGAGAGGAAAGGAAAGGTCTCACCCGGATCTTCCACGATGGTTCTTTAACGCTTAGTTGTTATTTTGACTTCGGCTGGTGCAGCTAAATGATCGGCCATTAACATGGCCGATCTTTTCCCCGTTGGCCCAAAGGAGCTGCCTCGGACCGCGGAAGGTGCTGCCACTCCCTCCGCAGCCGACGAGAGTCCTCCTCAGCGGTAGACTTTCGACCCTGTCCAGGGTCTACCGGCGCAGGGAAACCGGCCGGCGAAGAGAGAAGACTCTCCGCTCGACCGCCCGCGCCGCGAACCAGAACCGGAAGTTGAGACTATCCGCTTTATTGTAGCCCCCAGAATGACTGAGACTATGATTCTGGGGCTAGCCTGGCTGAAGAAGTGGAACCCGGTGGTAAATTGGGGCGATAACAAGTGGTGCATGAGAAAGAGAGCACCTAAGCAGCAAGAACTGAGGAAAGTGCCGGGTGCCAGCCATGACCCTGTGGTTAGGGAGGCGAAAGTGGAACCGGCTAATGCGCTAAAAAAAGGGGGGGAACAGCTCATTCCAGGGGAATACCGCGATCTCGCTGAGGTGTTCAGTCAGAGGGAATCGGATTTTCTACTGCCCCAACAGACTGCGCCATTGAAATTGTGCCGCGGGTAAGCTGACAAAGTCAAAGACATATTCCATGACACCCAGGGAGATGGAGGGTTCATAGACAAGAACCTAGCTAGGGGTTTCATCCAGCCAGCCAAGTTGAGGGTAGGAGCCCCAGTGCACTTCACGGAGAAGAAAGATGGGTCCCTGAGAATGTGCATGGATTATAGAGGGATTAAATGCCATTTATGTCGAGAACATGTACCCCCTCCCTCCGATGAAGGGCATGTTGAGCTACTTGTCCAAGGGGAAGATTTTCACTAAGCTGGACTTGAGGGAAGCATACTACCGAGTGCGGATTAAGGAAGGGGATGAGTGGAAGACCACGTTCAACTGCCCCTTGGGATGCTACCACTTTCGGGTGGGGGGCTTTGTTTGGGGTATAGGGGGCACCAGCCATGTTCATGCAGCTGATAAATGAAGTCCTACACGAGCACCTATATAAGGGGGTGCTGGTGTACTTGGACGATATTTTAATCTATACTGAGACCATGGAAGAGCACGTAAAGCTAGTGAGAGCTATGCTAGAGAAACTGCTGAAAGCTCAGCTGTACGCGAAGCTATCTAAGTGTGACTTTGTTCTGTCCCAGCCTACATCCGTCCTTGTTGCGTCACAAGAACAAACCCCTCTTTAACAGTAGGCTGGAAAAACCAACCTCTTTTTATTTCAAAAACAGTCCTGATAAGTTTTCTCCAAAACAAAAACAACAGAATACTTTCCCAACAGATAATTGGTTAAAAAAGCAAACAGAGCAGGAGTTAAACAAGAAATTCACCGGTAAAACAGTCCATGATCCCTGGAAGTTCTTTGCAAACGGTTGCCTTCAGCAACCAGCACCGCCCACACCTTCCCTTTTTATAAAGCAGCCCCAAGGCGTGGCTTCTCAATGCCTTCTCCTCCTCCCCTGGAGTTGTCGTATTGACTCCCTCTGACCTGCTCTAGTTAACTGCCTTCGTTTACGAGCATCAATAATGTCTACCAGCTGTGAATCCTGAGTCTGACTCATCCTCCCCACACAGCTGAGTTTCATCCGGAACACGATTGGAGGGGCCAGGCTCTTCATAAGATTGTGAGTCTTGTAACTCATCAGAGCCTCCCTCTGACTCTGATGGCTCTCCAAACGCCTCCTCCTCCTCCTTTGATTCCCCGGACTCAGCTGCCGGGTCCACTGGCTGGCACGGACTCACAACAGACTTCCACAAAACCAGTTTAGACTACTTAGGATACCACATCTCTAGGGAAGGGGTCGAGATGGACCCGGGAAAGGTGAGGGTAATCCTAGAATGCGAGGCCCCACAGACCAGAAGGCAACTGCAGTTTCCTGGGGTTTGCAAACTTGTATAGGCAATTTATTCCAACGTTTGCGCAGATAGCCCTACCCATCACAAACTTGTTAAAAATGGGGAGGGGAAGGAAGCCCAGACCAAACCAACTCTTGAACTGGACTGTCGAGTGCCAAGCGGCTTTCGAGAAGGTAAAGAGACTCTTCGCCGCTGAGCCAATCTTGAGATACCCAAACCCAGGGGAGCCATTTGTGATCCAGGCAGATGCTAGCGACGTTGCAATGGGGGCGGTTTTATTGCAGAGGAATCTTGCGCCTATACATCTCGGAAACCACAGCCCTCCGGTGGCCCAATCCGGGCGTCGGACACCTTCTCCAGGCCGCTGCCGCCTGGAAACGGGCCACTGGAGGGCCACGGAAGTGTCCCGTGGCTTCAGATCCGTGCAGCAGCGGCCTGGAGAAGGCATCCAGCACCAGGATCGGGCTGCCGGAGGGCCGCAGAAGCATCCCGCAGCCTCAGATCTGGGCGGCAGCAGGAACCGCGGCAGAGAGGAGACGGATCTTTTCCAGGTGAGTCCGGCGCAGCAGGAAGGGAGGGGGAAGCATGAGGTATCTTAGTGGGTCGGGAAGGCCTTGGGGGGCTGTTACATCACTAGGCCCTCCATGGCCTTCCCGACCCTGAAATACCTCATGTTCACTTAATTAGCCACGTGTGTCTTAACGAGCAAGGAAGTGATCTCATTCAAGGTACGAGATTCACTCCCATTACACTCGTAACTCGAGGACTACCTGTATTCCAGTATTTGAGGGGCTGCCACAAAGAAGAGGGCATCAAACTATTCTCCAAAGCACCAGAGGGCAGGACAAGAAACAAGGGTTGGAAACTGACCAAAGAGAGAAGCAACCTGGAATTAAGGAGAAACTTCCTAACAGTAAGGACAATTAACCAGTGGAACAGCTTGCCTTCAGAAATTGTGGGCGCTCCATCACTGGAGGGTTTTAAGAAGAGACTGGACAGTCACTTGTCTGAAATGGTATAGGTTCTCCTGCTTGAGAAGGGGGCTGGACTAGAAGACCTCCAAGGTCCCTTCCAGCTCCTATCCTATCCTATCCTATCCTACCCTACCCTACCCTATTCCTTTTCATTAAACTAGACATACCCAATTCCAGCAACCGTTCCTTATATGTGTAGCGGGGCTGTCTGAAAGTGTCTGTAGGAGCCTGGCCGGGGAGAGAGAGAGTGGGAAAGCTGCTGCCGGCTGTCTGAAAGTGTCTGAAGGAGCCTGGCCGGGGAGAGATTGGGACAGCTGCTGCTGGTTTGGGGCGCGGCAGGCGTGGACGAGGGGGAAAGACAGAAAAGGAAGGAAGGAAAGGAGAGTGGGGTGGTGGCTGCTCGTCGGAAAGGCCAGGTGAAGACAAAGAGGGGTTGGAGGTTTTAAGCTGATCCCTTCTTGTAGAGGAGGAGGAAAAGGAGAGAGTGAGAGTGAGGGGGTGGAATTTTACTGCTTTCTTTCGCAAGGGGAATATCCCAAGCGGAGGCAAGAGAGAGTGTGTGGAGAAAGGAAGTTGCTGGGGCTGTTAACCTCAGATTTTAATAATAAAGGATAAGGGGGGAGGGGTTTGACACCGACGGGGCCTCAGACTGAAAGAAGCCACAGAGGCTGCTGCTGCTGTGAAGACTGAAGGCCATCCGAACTGTGATTATTGCTGCTTGTGAAAGTTTTAGACATTGTGGGGAGTTGCCCTGGGGGGGGGGGCAAGCCATTACTGCAGCATGCTGACTGCTTTTGTTCGTGTTTTTACTGCTCCCTTGAGCCGAGGGTTTTCCCCTCCCCACTTGTTTCCAATGAGGAATCATTGACTATTGCTGCTATGACAGCCTGGGGCTGCTAGACACCACCACAGCATTGACTATTGGGACTAGAGGCTGGTCATCTTTGTTCCTGGAAGTCCCTTCTTGACGACAAGAGCCTGCTGCCTTCTCACTTCGCGTGAGCCTCTGCTAGAAGAGACACCTTACTAACACCTAGAGAGCACAGCTGCAGAGCTCGACGGAGGGGAACGGGGCTGGGAGGGCCTGGGCTTTGACGGCCTCTGAGGAGGTAACGCTACACGTGGGGTGCTCGTCCAGGATTCCCTGCCTGGCCCCTCCCCTTAGTAAGGAAGGGTTAGTCTCGTGTAGGGATATGAGCCAGGAGAACAAAATGGACTCTAATGCGGCTACCAGGTGGTGCAAAGAGCAGAATAGTGAAGTAAGGACAAGCATGGTAATCGATGTTCCTGGTGATGTTTGGTCAGAGGAGCGAATTTTACAGACATTGAGGGGTTTTGTCCCGGACCAGAGGGTATATGTGATAGATACGAGGGTGGATCGGGATTTCCCCCATTTTTATGTACTGTTGGAATGGAAAAAGAGCATTCCGGAGTACTTTCAGGTTAAAAGTTTGCAACTGGCAGAAGATGTCAGAGTGGGGGTGATTCTTCCTATTGCATGGAGCACACCTTTGACCAAACCACTAGGCCAGAAGAAAGAGAAGTGCATTTCCCCACCTGCAGGGATAGCAGAAGTGGGGTTCACACAGGCGGGGGGAAGTTTGACTTCCGTCCAAAACCTGATGGGGGGTTATTGCATAGGGGCTGGATATAGGAAATTACATACTTTTTCGGGGATGCAACTGGTGCCAGAAGGGGAAGAGGAGTATGAAGCTTGGATGGAACAGGCAATACAGGCAGTTGAGGAATGGGATATAACGGACACCCAGAAAAGACAACGGGTTAGAGAGAGTTTAAAGGGCCCTGCTGCAGAAGCCATTAGAAGTTTAACATTGAGTCGGGGACAGTTTACCGTACGTGACTATCTCTCTTTGTTGCATGATGAATTCGGGTCTGCTGAGCCGGTCTCTAGTTTACTGTTCCGGTTGGAATATATGTACCAGAAGAGGGGTGAGAAGCTGTCCGAATATATAAGGCGCCTGAATAGATTATTATATCAGGTAGTGGAGAAGGGGGGATTGGATCCAGCTGGGGTGGAACAGGCCAGGATAGAACAACTCTCCCGGGGTGCTTTGGCTTCGGACCCTGTCCGGAGCCAAATAAAGGTTGAAGCTAGAGGGAACGCTTGGGGGTATCACGAGCTTATAAGGAGAGTGCGGGCAACCGAGGTAGTGGAGGAGACTAAGGAGGCGACAGCTGAGTTGCCGGTAGGACAGCACTTAGGCCCAGGAGTGAGAAAGGCCAGGGAGGAGGATGACCGGATAACAGCGATGCAAACCCAGTGTTATGGTTCCAAAGGAAGTTGCTTTTCAGAGAAACATGAGGCATTTTTCCTCTTTGAATCTTTTTATTGCAAACATAACCTTGGCACTTACATGGACGGAATGCCAGAAACTGAATTTCTCTGGCTTGCGTCTATCTTTACTTGCTAAACCCCTCCCTTATTTTACAGTCATGAATTACGTCTTCCAATTAGGCTGGAGGCCAAAGATTCACTTCTGTTTCTTTCCCGGGCTTTCCTCATAAATCTCCTCCCTTTCTATGTCATCTGAATTAACTCTAAAAATACCAGACAGTTCTGCATATCTTGTCAAAGCAATAATATCCTATATTGACAGCGTTGACATCCGGCCCCCCTTACAAAAAGGACAGATCCTGTAATGTAAACAAAAGCATATATTAATGACTAGTTTTCGGTTTGTTGGGGTGTTTCGTATGAAACCTTTTGACAAGCCTGTCAGCTTTCACCTCACTGGATTTCACCCAAGTGGCTTCAGACAACGGGTATCCCTTCCATTGTACTAGGTACTGCAATTTCCCTTTAAAAATTCTAGAATCAAGAATACGTTTCACTTCGTAATGGGTCTGCCCCGCAACTACGAGGGGCCCAGGTGCTTTCTTTGGGGGAGGTCTTAAAGTGGAACCCCGATAAGGTTTTAACAAGCTACTATGGAAGACAGGGTGGATTTTACCCAAAAGCCTAGGGAGTTTCTCTGGGTCCCCATCAAAGGTTGCTCTGAAAGGTGGAGCAATTATAGGCTGTTGGGCCCCCCACTGTGGCTGTTGCTGCTGGCCCCATCCTGGTTGCTGGGTTATGCCCAGGGGTTGCACGTTCGGGGGTTGGGGCCAATCTCCTTGCTGTGGTCGTTCTCCCACCAACTGCTGATCTCCTGGCCCCTCCACCACCCCAAGCTGTTGCAAGGTCTCTATTAGCTGTGGCAAGCTCAGAAGTTGGTTACTCTCTGCCTGCTTCGAATGCCACACTCCCCTTTGTTGCAGAGGCCTCAGACTGGGATTCTCTCTCTCTTCAGGGCTGGAGTCCCTGATAGAGGAAGACAGAGTCTGAAAGGCTGTCTGATACGAAATGGAGGGGGTGTAGGCTTCTTCCTGCAGGAGCGGATCTCTGCCTCTCTCCTCTGGGGTTTGAGATATTTCCAGTAACTCACCCAGGCCTTGAGTGGCAGTTTGTCCGTTGTCTGTCCACCGATTTTCATTCGTCTGCCAAAATTCATCTTCCCACAGCATGCTGTCTGTTACCTCCCCCTCTGGGATATTAGCAGCTGCCGGGTTGTATTTAGCAAACTCCCATTTCATGATAGATTGTCCTCCCCCTGAATTCTTGTCATTCTCACTCCAGCCTAGGAGAAAGAGGTGGGGGTAATGCACCTCCAGTTGTTTGAAAAGGGTTTGGTTTCTGGCATGATGTTATGGTTCCAAAGGAAGTTGCTTTTCAAAGAAACATGAGGCATTTTTCCTCTTTGAATCTTTTTATTGCAAACATAACCTTGGCACTTACATGGACGGAATGCCAGAAACTGAATT